>CM074984.1:1625392-1642117 GCA_037576825.1 Pangasius krempfi
CTGAAGCTCGGACAGTCACAGAGACTCTGTACCACATGACCTCACACTTACCTGAAGCTCGGACAGTCAACAGAGACGCTGTACCACATGACCACACACTTACCTGAAGCTCGGACAGTCACAGAGACTCTGTACCACATGACCTCACACTTACCTGAAGCTCGGACAGTCAACAGAGACTCTGTACCACATGACCTCACACTTACCTGAAGCTCGGACAGTCAACAGAAGGAAAAAGGGAGAAGCAACGTGTGAAATTTATGTATCACACCACAGCGCTGCTGAATTCTGTCCTCTGATTGGTCGGAAGGTGCTGATTCATTGTCTATAACAGCAGCTCTGACAGCAGCGCAGGTTTATATTAATACGTTATCGTTTCTATAGTAACAGCTCATTCACAAACAGAAAGTTTCCTATAAGGAGGTGTTTAACATTTATGAAAGGAGTCTCCAGTGTCAGAGGTAAAGCTGTAGCTTTAATTTTTTCGACATCTTCGGGACAGGCGGATTTTCTTCTTTTTTTTGCGCTTTATCGAGGTGCTTTTTTTGGTCTTATTAACTTTAAGAGAGAAGAAAAAGAGTGGTGAGGGAACGACTGTTTATAGCTGCTATAACGTAAGCGAGAACAGGAACTAACTTCTTTCAAGGACGTTGAATGTAACTATAAATAGATACAAATGAAAATTGTTCTTTAATAAATAGAAAATTGTATTTGTTGGTAAATTGCTGTGGTGTAAGAGGAATAAAACACTTCAGGATGTGCTGATGTAGGAAAATAATCAACGTCAGGGTGGAAACAGTAACTCACACCACTTCATCACACCGCCGCGTTTGTAGATTATTTTCCTAAAAGTAGTAGATTACTGTTTTAAATTTTTTTTCTTTTAATAAATATCTATATGATTTGCTTATTCCTCTCTCTGTCATTACTTAATAATTTATTATTACAGTAGATGAACTGATATCAGGGCCTCTTGTACGAGCCGACTCCGTTAAAGAAAGGCAAAAGAAAGCTATTTTACATAAAGCGCATATATGAAATAAAGATGATGATCGTGAATCTCGGTGTTGTGTTTTTACTCACCACGACCGGAGGGTTGTTCCACTGCTCGTACGTGCGTGCTGCGTAGGGGTAAATGCGATCGTTGATGATCTGCAGCGTGGTCAATCCGATGGCCTTCATGGAGCTGAAGTACGCGTCCCAGAACCAGCGAGCCTGACAACCAACACAGAACATAACGTTCGACGAGATCATCAGCTGGAGATAAAGACTGCAGACTAAAGGGGTGTAACGATACACTTCGCTCACGACTCGACTCGATATTCTCAGAATATTCTGAAGGAAATCTAACTGAAGAATGATTATGACTGAAAAGACGCCATTTTTATTTCTGAATCATAAACGATGCAAAACGAGGTCTGGATAAAACTGTGAATAGCTTTAAAAATCACTACAGAGATTTAATAACGTAAACAAAACGTACGACGGGTTCACCACACGATAAAAATAAATCGATTCCGTAGCCTCTTTCTCGCAGACCGTAGAACGCAGTAGATCGACTCGCAGAGCATCTGAAAGCTACTGAGGAGTTATAACAGTTTATAACAGTTTATAACACGCTGCGATCCAGAGGTGCGCGCTCTGTGTACTTTAACACTACGGGTGGCGCAGATGTGCATTTCCACAACGTACGATTGTCACGTTTTCACGTCGCGATGTATCGGATCACGATGTATTGTTACACCCCTACAGCAGACTGACAGACCAATACTCAAGGAGACAAAAAGGAGAAGAACTCGGAAAGTCGATTTTCCCTAATTCCGACCTGGAATTTGGGAATGTCCAGAGCAAGGTCATACCTGTATGGCTAATCTCTGAATTTAGAAATTATTCATGCATGAAAGTACTTTATTTATATGATTTATAATAATCTGGCGTGTGTTATTAATTATTAATGGATGTCACATCACGCATTTTAAAGGTTTTTTTTGTTATAATTAACGTTGTGGAACGTCCGCGAGTCGCTACTTCCTGTTCTTAGTTGCGTTATAGCAGCGATAAACAGTCATTCCCTCACTATACACACACACACACACACACACACACACACACACACACAGAGACACACACACACACTCTCTCGCTCTCTCTCTCTCTCTCTCTCTCTCGAAAACATACTTTGTCAATTTTACCCAGAAGCCTGAAAGCATAAACTCCTCTGTCCTGAACATTTTGCAAAGCGCTCACACTGGAGACTCCTTCCATAAATGTTCAATAAACATCCCCTAACCAAAAAAAAAAACAAAAACAAAACAAACAAAACAAAAAGCACCACATCAACAATTGAATGTTTTACATTCTTAAGCAACAACACATTTAATAAATCCGTTTATTGTTAGTCTGAGATTATGCGGCGCATCCGCTGTATGCGCTGTTGCCATAGAAACAATAACGAGCACATTAATATTAACCTGTCGCTCACGTTACAGCCAGAACCTGACCGACAAAAGCTACACGTCAAGTAAAACATAACGTCAAGTAGAAAGTAACGTAACAGGGAATCTGTTTAGTGTGTGTGTGTGTGTGTGCGCGCGTGTGTGTGTGCCGCCATTTTGTTGACATCAGGTGTGTTGACGTTTACATCAGAGAACTTCCCGACCTGACTGACCTCTCCACTGCACTTTTCCGTGTCAGAAGGTTCGGGTTTTTTCCGAGTTTCCAGTACAATGAATCGCCGCATACGACGCTCCGTCCGTCTCCCTCCACACTCCCAGAATCCTCCTGGTGCCTTTCTGACCTTCCGCAACACTTTCAAAGGCATCAGCATCATTAAAACCCGGCGACACGACTGCAGGGAACACTCTGGATGTTACGAGCTCTTCAGCCCATCAGTCTTTCAACCTTTTTGTCCACCCCCCCCACACCCAACCCGAAGCGGCACAGGCTCGGCTCTTTAGCTCCAAAACGCAAGCTCGAGGTCAAAGGTCAAGCCACGTCATTCCTCATCAGAACCCGGCACTCTAGCAGCGGTGATGTAAGTCACGTACGTGCTATAAATTACTATAGTGCTGTATTAATGTAACTAAATCATGGTGTCGGACAGGAGCGTACCCTTAGAGTAATTATTTGTGCACTTTCAAGAACTTTAGAATTCCTTAATAAACACACACACACACACACACACACACACACACACACACACACACACTTCGTAGATTTGAGAACATATTTAGCTGCTCAGGATTATCTCATGATAATGATGACCTGTCTAACAATTTCAATAAACGATACTTTCATTCTGCAGGTCTTGATTTATTTTTTTTAATTATTATTAGTTTAGTTTTGCTTTGTATAGATTTCAACTTATAAGATATTGTTCAGGATTTTTTTATCATTATTTTTATTATTATTATTATTATTGTTCTCAGACAAAGACTAAGGATTGCTAACAAGAAAATCCTAGCATTTAAAAAAAAAAAAAAAAAATTCGCCTACAAAATAAACGTATATATATATAAAACAAGATATGATATTTAAAGAACACTGCACTAATGATGAGTTTTTCTGTAAAGAGATGTGCGTTTATTTAACAATGATGGAAGGAGTCTCCAGTTTCAACACACTGTAATGGTCAGAGTTAAAGAAATCTTCAGGACGGAGACGTTTACGCTTTTTGCGGTTTCTCGATAACAAAAGACAATTGTTTTTTAATCAACTTCAAGAGAGAGACCAAAAAGAGAGACTGATGAAGGAACAACTGTTTAGAGCTGCTATAACGTAAGCGATAACAGGAACTAACAACGTTCAAATGTAACAATAAACGGATAAAAGGTACGGCGTATCGTTCGTTAATAAATAAAAAATTGAAATCTTTGGTAAATTGCTGTCATATATGAGGAATGAAAGACTTGTGGATTTGCTGTTATAGGAAAATAATCAACTTTTGGACGATCACACGAGACGGCTGTTGATTATTTCACCACAACAGCGTGACACACAGTGTTTTATTCTGTACATTGGAACGGAAACGGTCCAATAACCGCTCGGTTTAGGATACGCATAAACAAAACTTAAAGAGAGAATTATAGAACATTTTACTCTGAATAAGTAATGAGAACGCGTTCGATAATCGCACGCCTCTCTTTCCTGTTTTTCTTCCTCCCTGAACATTTTTTTGATTTTTTTTTTCCCCTTTTCTTTTTAAAAAAAAAATCCATCATCAAACTCATTTCAGAGAAGTTTATTTTCAACATGCAGCACTACTGTTTACACGCACCACCTATACCTATCGCAGAAATGTCTTCATGTATCGCAGTGACGTTTCCTGTCAGATCGCTCGCTCCGTAGCGACACGATAAACGCTTCCGGGGCGAGTTTACAGCTCCTGTCGTACCATAAATCAATCGGAGCGAGAGAACGGATTAAAGATATTAAACACTGGCTTTAAAAAAAAAAATCGAGAGAAAATGTTTCAGTAGCTTGAGGTTATACAATTTCCTTCCCCCCCCCCCCTCCGTGAGGAAAAACAAGAGCCTCGCTGTGAAAGCGATAAAAGCGTACACTGAAGACTCGGAAGACTCTGAGAGAAACGATCTCGTCTCTCTGTCAGCGAGCTCTATTCGCCCTGTCGGCGGCTTCCCTCCGATCCTCGAGCACATTTTCGGTTTTATTGACTGGCGTGTTTGTTGTCATATGGTCTACAGAGAGCTCTGCATTAGTAGAAGCTCTCTCTCTCTCTCTCTCTCTCTCTCCCCATCCCGTCCTCAGCCCCTACGGCTCTCGGGCCTTAAACGCCGAAAAGAAATACAACGACACAAAAACAGCTTTTCTTTTTATGGAGCAGGGAAGAGGACTGAGAAAGACTTTGCGATCCCGAGGGAGGGGGTCGAGCGAAGCGTGGACGCCCATAAATCAGGGCCGTGATGAAAGTTTCCTTTCCAACCGGGAAGAAGGCAGAGAGAAAGAAGAAGAACTGGAGAGGGGGGGAAAAAAAAAAAAAAAAAAAAAAAAGAAAACGCACCCATCGAGCTCTAAGCTCCGAATCCCTCTCACACTCGAACGCCAGGAGGAATTTTTATGAGATGCAGTTGCATGAGAAGGAAGATAACGGACGGCTCTTCAGCGATAGTTAAAACAGCAGCGTGCCACGGGAAAATGTGAATTCTTACCGCATGAGGTAACAGGAATAAAAATAAATACACGATATTTACTGCATTATATTAAATAACGCTGAAAAGAAAATGTCCAGTAGTCACTCTGATATCATTATTACTATTATTATTACTATTATGATGCCACAATAATAAATCACTCTGCATTATTTTTGTATTAGTTTTAACTATTTTAAAACAAGTGCCTCGTCATGATGGAAGCACTCAGGCCTACACCCGGATATCGCTTCTCTCTCATTACTAATATGACTATAAAACCTCTCTGAAACAGAACAAAACAAAACAAAACAAACAAAAAAACTCGGACTTTCGGTTCCTCTCTACCGAGCCTCGTATGTGTGCTCTAATCTAATCTAATCTAATCTAATCTAATCTAATCTAATCTAAAAAGTGTTCTGCTCTGAGGGGGGTCTCGGTCTGCTCCGCTCCACTTTGTAGAAGATTGCCGAGAAACCGACGTTAACCGAGAAGCAGCTGTTTAACACGTAGCTAACAAATTGTTTGACCTTAAAATCAACAGCGCCTCCTTTAAATAAAAAAAAAAAAAAAAAAAGAACAAAAGAGAAAGAAGGAAAAAAAAACACGTGGTGGTTTCCTGCTATAAATGCATATAGCTACTGCGTACAGATTTTATTATTTTATTATTTTTTTCCTCTTCCGCACGAGCTGAGCCGCTCTGAAGCGCCGTGACGATCGGTCGGGGCGCCGCAAATTACAGCCGATAATAAAAAAAGAGGAGCAGACCGCACTTTTTTAAATAAAGTGGGTGCAAAGGGATCTACGAAACATGCAACCTGCAGTAAACAAGAGACCATCTCTCTCTCTCTCTCTCTCTCTCTCTCTCTCTCACACACACACACACACACACACACACTCAAGAATATCACACACCACACGGTGGATGATTGACGCCTGCGCCCTCTGTTGGTGAAATAAGACTCAGCACCGCGCGTCAATCAACGCTCTTATCTCTGCCTTGGAGATTTTAATCATGACATTAGACTTTTTCTGAATTTAACCCTTTCATGGACTTTAACCTGCGTGTTGTTCTGCTGCTCACAGCGCAGAATATTTCCACTTCTTCCCCTGAAATCAGCTGCACCTGTAACCGTGTACATTTTGTACATCTTATATGACAGCTATAATTCTGATTCCTAACTAAATATTTTAGATGTGAATATTTAATATAAGTGATATTAACATGTTCAATTCATATGATCTATGATTTTTTTTTTTAAATGTTAAGATATTTGGAGTATGTGGATTTTTTTTTTTTTATAATTCATGTATTTATTAAAAGGTCTTATTTTATTTGTACGCTTATTTGCGTCCATATGATCTGAAATCAACCGATTTTTAAACAGATTTGACTTTCGAGAAAGAAAACGACAGAATTTCACACCTATGATTTCTAAAATTTCTAAAAAAAACAAAGAAATAATTTTTAAGATTTGCTTTCAACGCAACCTCCAGGTAATCGCAGAGCACGCTCCTCCCCTCGTCCAATCGGATCTTATTTAAAAACGTTAAAATGTTTACTTTATTATCCCCTATATTAAACTTCAAGCGCTGTTAGGAGAATCTACAAAATGTAAAATTAAGGAAGGAAAAACAGAAAGCTTTTTTTTAATTTGTAATTTAATTATTATGCGTGTATTTCATTTTGAATTTCTCACACACACACACACACACACACACACACACACACACAAGCATGAAATTCAGCTTTGGATTTTATATTGCTCTTTTGCAAACCATCAAATTCAAAATTTTAGACGATAAAAATTCAACACTTTCTAACTGAATTTTTTTAAAATTTTTTTTATCTCTAATGGCACTAGATAATGGTGTGGAAACTTTATATAAGTGCAAGTCTTTTTTTATTTTTAATAATAAAGAGAACCAGGAATATGATTTACATTCCTAGTTAATCTGCGCGCTCTGTTGAAGGGAAGAAAAATCCACCCTGAACGATTTTCATATTAATCTTTACAATTAACGTGATCTTCATTTTAAATCGACTTTTTCTTGCTGTTGGTCTATTTTTACTTCAACTAACGGTCTCCTGTATTACCCACAATGCCGTTCGGCTAGCTGCTGTCAGTGGTGCGGTGCAATTTGTCCCTCGCTTCACCTCTACTTCAAGAGAGTGATGCGGCGGCACTTTAGTGTTTTAGCCCGTCCGGCTCTCTCACCTCCTCCTCCTCCTCATCTGGTACACGCATTCGAACAGATCAGCTTCTGAAACTTCGACGTTCGCGCCGATACCGCCGTCGCTGTCGTAAATCGCTAACTAGCCGAGCCGAGGCGAGCCTCTGTCGTCTGTCGTAGAGCTGCAGTGCATTCTGGGAGTTTGAGTCCGGCGCTTGCGGCAACATCTTCACTACTTCTAACAACCTCTAACGTCTTTCAGGAATAACAAACATACAGCACTAAACACATCAGAAATATTCAAATGTAAACGTATTTCACGTCTCAGGACGGAGTTTCCATTTAAAAGCGTAAAAACGGAGACAGGAAGTGTGTTTGAACTCGTAAGTAATTTCAGCACATAATAAAAAAAACAACAACAAAAAAAACACACCAGAACAAATTGAACAAAAAAAAAGTGATTTAACGTAATTTATGTCTATACCAATCGGCACTCATACAGGATAAAATGGAGCGGCAGTAATTTCGCGAATATGTTTTGATAAAACTTTTTTTTTTTAATGTACGGCAGCAGTGAGAGAAAAAAAAAACAGTCTTGTTATTTTTGGCCGCGGCTCGTCTGAAACGGTTATTTCCCCGACGCTGCACTGAGGGAGACACGTTATGAAGACGCGCAGATGGGGATGTTAGTGCGGCGGAACAGGGGTCATAACTTCTCACTGGATTAAACTTCACATGACAGCTCAGGATTTAGTCAGATCCAGTCCCGCACTCGCAGCAGCGCGGCTCCGTGATTTCAGAGCTGCCGGAGACACCTGATTCGACTCAGCGGTTAATTACCAGGTTTATTCGGTGTGTTAAAGGACTGAAATCGTTAAACAGCTCTGGAATTCAATCCTCCAGGACTAAACCCTGCTTTTAAGCTATTAAAAGCCACACACACACACACACACACACACACACACACTACAATCTGTGCGTCATGCTGTTCTAGTAAAATAATCAGCGATGAATTGGAGTTGCTGCTTCCAATAGCGGCACATCAACGGCAGGGTGTTTTATTCCACGTGAATCGCAGCCTACGATTACATTCTTTAAAAAAAATTTTTCATTTGTATTATTCATATAATCCACGAAACAAGTTCTGGTATAGCGTAAGAAAAGACAGAACGTGTTCCGTGGACGTTCAGCAACATCAAACGTAACTATAAACGGATAAAAATTATGGCGTTGTTGGTTCCCTCACCACTGTCTCTCTATTTTTCTGTCTTGAACCGAAAACAAGTGAAAAAAAAAAACTCCTCTGTCCTGAAAACGTCATAAAAGTTAAAGCTACAGATTCACCTCTGACACTGGAGACTCCTTCCTCAACTGTTCGATTTACAGAAAACATTACCATAGCAACGATCACACGCTTCTTATTAGCGCGGCGTCCGCCGTACAAGTCTCTGCGAACGAGCTGTTACTATAGTAACCAACTTTACGCATTAACATAAACCTGCGCGGTGAGAATTCAGCAGCGTTATGCTATAAAAATATATATTAAAATCGTACAACGGATACAATTCTAATCGCATATGTTACAATTATGTTAATTACTTTACAGAAGCGGTTTATTTTATATCTATTTCGGATTTATTATACGGTTCTTTGCTAACAGGTCATTGGACAATAATCCCTTCACCTTAATATCCACCTCCTCACCTGTCTTTGCATCTCCTCCACCTGTCTGTGAGGAATACTCTTCAAAATCATGTACATCTCCGGAAGCTTCTCCTCCGGAATGACGACTGATGCTCTGGAAAACATAGAAGCACAACAATTTAACCCTTTAACACTCAGAAGTTCTTATAAAAACATACCCAGAATTTTTTTTAAGACGGTTTCATGAATATAAATGAAAAGATGGTGTGCAAACATAGTTAGACTTTTTTTTTTTCTAAATATTTAATACATTAACAAATAAATAAATAAAATGTGATAAAAACATTGTACAAAAATAAAACTTAAAAAATTGAAAAAAAATTTTTTTAAAACATTAAAAAAAATTACAAATACTTGCAATGTATAAAAGTTATTAAATACCACTTTTAGATTTAAAATGTCATGCAGACCTGCAACACATTCCAAAAAAAGGTTGGGACAGGAGCAATTTAGGGCTAGTAATCAGGTAAACTGGTTAAATAATGAAGTGATTTGAAACAGGTGATGTCAACAGGTGACTGTAATTATGATTTGGTACAAAAGCAGCATCCAAGAAAGGTGTAGTCCTTTAGGGGCAAAGATGGGCCGAGGATCGCCAGTTTCTCAACAAATACGTGAGAAAATTATTGAAATGTTTAAAAACAAATGTTCCTCAAAGAAAGATAGGAAGACATTTGCTTATTTCACCTTCAACAGTGCAGAACCTAATTAAAAGATTCAAGGAATGTGGAGGAATTTCAGTGCGTAAAGGACAAGGGCGCAAAACAGCTGAACAGCCGTGATCTCCGATCCCTCAGGCGGCACCGCATCGAGAATCGTCATTCGTCTATAAGCAATATCACCACATGGGCTCAGGACTACTTTGGCAAACCTTTGTGAAGTACCACGATACGTAGTTACATGCACAAATGCCAGTTAAAAGTGTACTGTGCCAAAAGGAAGCCCTGTGTTAACAGTGTCCAGAAGCGCCGTCGGCTTCTCTGGGCTCGGAGGCATCTGGGATGGACCATCACACAGTGGAAACGTGTACTGTGGTCAGATGAATCAGGCAGAACCAAAGAAGAAAAGGATCATCCAGACTGTTACCAGCAACAAGTCCAAAAGCCAGGGTCTGTCATGGTATGGGGTTGTGTCAGTGCCCTTGGCAAAGGTAACTTGCACTTCTGTGATGGCACCATTAACGCTGAAAAGTACTCAGAGATTTTGGAGCACAACATGATGCCTTCAAGAAGACATCTTTTCCAGGGACGTCCATGCATATTTCAACAAGATGATGCAAAACCACATTCTGCACACATTACAAAGTCCCGGCTGCGGAGGAAGAGGATACAGGTACTTGACTGGCCCGCCTGCAGTCTCCAATAGAGAATGTGTGGCGCATTTTGACGAAGACCCCGTACTGTTGCCCACCTTCAGACTTGTTTGCAGCGAGAATGGGACAAAAATTACACCTGAAACACTTCTTCACTTGGTGCCTTCAGTCCCTGAACGTCTTTTAAGTGTTGTGAAAAGGAATGGCAACATTACAAAGTGGTAAATGCTTTACTGTTCCAACTTTTTTTGAAATGTGAAACCAAAATAGGAATTATGTTTTGTTTTTTTTAAGAAAAAAAACAATAAAAATCAGGAGGAACACATTAAATAATGTGCTGTTGTATTGTCTGCAATGAAATACAAGTCGAAGTAAATTTAGAAATCACTACTTTCTTTTTTTTATTTGTGTTTTCCATACTGTCCCAACTTTTTCTGATTTGGAGTTGTAAAAAAAGAAAATAAAACAAGAAATTGGTGTATACAACATTTAATCAACATATCATCTATATTCTAAACACAAGTTTAAATAAACAGTGTACATTACAGAATTTTCCTCTGTAACGTATATATTTGGCGTACGTACCTTTTCCAGTCCAGCACCTCGGAGAAGGGCAGGATGTACGAGTCGGCCATGATGACGGGAACGCAGCCTGCCTGCAGCACGTCGCTGAGAGCCGCCTGGCCGAGTCGAGCGCCGCGTAACACCACGCAGAACGACGACTCCTGCGGCACGATAACGACAAAGAACGGTGACGAGAGCGAAACGTGTGCGTCTGTCGCTACGCAGTCTGAGGGACACCGCGAAAGGTGCCGGGGGTGCCAATACTTTTACTCTTGGTGAACAAAGAACGAATTTGAGATTAAACGTAGATTAAATTTTAAATTAAGATTAGTTTAGATTTACGTAGATTTAAAAAAAAAATTTTTTTTTTTAAATATAAAGTGTAATTTAATTTATTCAATCAGCTGCCTGGCTTTTGCCTCTTGGTCAAAAAAATAAATAAATAAATAAATAAAATAAAGGGGCATTAACTTATATAATTATAATTATTATAAATTCTAAAACTATAAAATAAAGTACAACTTTATAGTTAAACTTATATTACTTGCAAAGTCGATCGCTTCACTCTGGGACAAACTTTTCTTTTCAATTTTTTTCTTTTTTTTTTTCTTTTAACATAAAAGTGGCTCCTATGAGAGGGAGTGAAAAAAGAGAATGAAAGAAAAGATAGATAGATAGACAGATAGATAGATAGATAGATAAATAGATAGATAGAAAGATGTTAAAAATGCATGTGCACAAAAAAAAAAAACCCATAAAAGAACCAGGACAGAGCAGGGTCTAGTACAAAAAAAAAAAAAAAAAAAAAAAAAAAAAAAACTTTAGGTGAATGAATAAATATATAAATAAATTTTTAAAAAATAAGCATGAGAACGACAACAAATAAAAAAAACGAAACAGCAAAACGGGGTTGAGTACACTACAGAAAAAAACATTTAAGGATGAATGAATGAATGAGGAAGTAACATGCATGTGCACATCAATAAATAATTTTTTTTAAAAAACCAAAAAAAAAACACCAAAACCAGGATGAATACATGACAAAACAAAAATTAAAAGATGAATGAATGAATAAAGAATTAAGAAAAAGCACGTGCACATCAACAAATAAAAAACTCTAAACAGCACAACAGGAACACATACATTAAAATATTGTAAATGGAGATGAAAGAAAGAAAGAAAGAAAGAAAGAAAGAAAGAAAGGGGAAATAACATGCATGTTCACATCAAAAAAAAAAAAAAAAAAAAAAAAAACAATGCACCAAAATTAGGATGAACACATGACAGAAAAAAATGTACAAGAATATGAATGAATGAATGAAAGAAAGAAAGAAAGAAAGAAAGAAAAATGGATTCCCACATCAACAAATAAAACAAATCAGCAAAAGAGGGAAGAAAAACGTCACATAAAAAAATTTAAAAGGAGATGAACGAATGAAAGAATAAATGAGTAAATAAGGAAAAACAGATTCAAAATAAATCATTAAAAAAGGGATATATACATGACAGAAAAAAATGAAAAAGAAGCTGAATGAATGAATAAATAAATAAATAAACAAGAAAAAATATGGCTGTGCATCAACAAATAAAAAATGATGAATACATGATAGAAAACAGAAAAATATACAACAGACAAAAATACACCACAATGAGGAGATTAAATTGTTTTTAAAAGACAACGCGGCAGCGAGATTAAAATGAGACGTCGGGTCGCTGAGAAGGCGAGAAGGTGCGTGACGTGACGTTCCTGCGCAGGCGAGTTACCTGTAGGATCTGGGGGTAGTCGTACGTCTGGGCCTTGGAGCAGCGTTTCCGGGCCGAGGCCACGCCCTGAGAGAGGTTACTGCACTTGTCCAGCAGGAGGATGGACTCTCCGTTCTCCTCCTTCAGCCTCTCCAGCTCTGTGCGGTACTCCCGATGGACGGCTGTCTGAGACGACAGGATGAAGTATCGCCTCGGGCTGAAACACGGAGCCGAGACGTTCGCGTCGACGTTCTGTGATTTATTTATTTTTTTAATTAATACGTAGCGTAAGAGCAGAACTCACCCGGGCTGTCTCTCGGGGAGGTCGACTTCAGCGGACAGGGGGCTGTACACGGGGATGCTGACGTCGTAGCCTTGCCTGTAGGTCCACGTCGAGAAACCGCCTCCAGCTAGCAAAGCTCTGCGCAACAAACCACACACTACAATTTAATTATTTATTTTTAACCGTACCGTCTCGGAGTCCTTGCGCTGTATTCTCAGCAAGCTTTTACAAGTGAAGACGCGGGTGCCAATAATTATGATACACGGGTTTTTGCGATTCAGAAAGACGCCCGCCATCATTCAAATCGCAGGTGTGTATACGTTAAAGCGCTCGTTCGGTAAAACGCTAACGTTTCTATAGCGACAGCTCATCCACGGGGACGTGTGCGGCGGAAGCGCCGCTAATAATAAACAGATTTTTTTTTAAAAACGTGTCTTCGTTGCTATGGTGACGTTTTCTGTAAATGAGATGTGTATATAAAATTCATGGAAGGAGTCTCCAGTTTCAGCGCTAAGTTTTCCGACATCTTTTTTTTTCCGGTAACGTGACGAGCTGCGGATTTTTTGTCTTATTAACTTTGAGAGAGAGAGAGAGAAAAAAAAAACAGAGGCTGATGAGGGAAGGACTGTTTACAGCTGCTATAGCGTAAGTGACAACAGGAACCGTAACGTAACTATAATCAGAGACGGAACCGATGCGATATCCAGAATACTGACAGGAAACGGCAGATCGGATTACGGAGGGGAAAAAAAAAGAAAGGAGCTGATTATGTTCTGATCCTGAAACAAATGGAAAAGAATGGACTTGGATTTGTTTTTGTTTTTTTTTCCTAGAACTTGAAATGTTTACGTATAAAGAGATTTTTAGATTTGATTTTTAATTATTTGTTTATTACTTCATGATTGCTTTTTTTATTATATTTATATTTACAATTCGTTATATTTGGAACGTAAGTGATTTTTGTGTGGAAGAGTTTACCTGAATTAAAAAAAAAAAAAAAAAAAAAGGTGTGATTTTGTGTAAGTTGTTTTTAGCTATGCGCTGTTTCCTGCCTTTTTTTATTTATTTATTTTTTAATTTTTTAAAGCTTAATTAGTTCTTTTATGAATAGAGGAATACAGGTTTGAGTAACAACATCGAAAAAGAAAAAGTGGAAAAAATCTCTCTCTCTCTCTCTATATATATATATATATATATATATATATATATATAAATGCTAATCGTGGGCGGATTGCTGAGGTATAAGAGGAATAAAACACTAGTGGGTCATGATGTTACAGGAAAATAATCAACTTCAGGGTGAGAACAGTAACACTGTCCTCTATCACTCTTGCATTTTTTTTTTTATGATTAGAGAGCAAAGGTGTGTTTGTTCTTACAACAGTCCTTAAAATAAAACAATCCGTAAAAAAAATAAATAAATAAATAAAAATAAAAATAAAAAATAAAAAAAAAAATCCGCTCCGAAGCTCCAAAGTTTTAAAGATCAGGATGCTGATTAAAAACCGAAGAGCTGCAAAATAAGGACAAGCAGCACACACACACACACACACACACACACACAGTCTTTTTTTATCTACCCACACACACACACACACACACACACAATGGCAGCTGGTTTTGTTGAGGTTACACACCAAATGGAGCACAGCTGGATGAATCCAGGAAATTCCCTACAGCTCCAGATAAGCGTTCGCCATTTCAGGGCTTTCGAGTACATAAAGCTCACCTTTTCCACTCGGAGGCCGAGGAAGAGGCTGAGAAACGAGCGCTGCGTAGCGGCAAATACCAGGAGATTACACTCGTCTGTCTGATCCTCTCTCTCTCTCTCTCTCTCTCTCTCTCGCTCACGACTTCTCTTATACGCTCCTTTGGAAATACACGGCTTTAAATTACCGTATCAAAGCAGTCGTATAGTTTCACATCCATACCGTAAATATAAACTAAAGCGAAGCATCAGATGCACGAGACGTTAAAGCAGACGTTGAAAACACTGGATCCAGCGTGAGTCGCTGCTGCCCCCTAGTGGACCGGAATCACGGCCTAAAGTCACATCTTCGCTCTTTATTTAAAAAAAAAAAATTAAATAAAAAAGAAGAAGAATCTAAATGTTTAAGACATTTGACCCTTAAACGCAAACCACAGGGCCGGCGTTACTGACCCATGAGCGCGTTTCTACTCTCCTGCAGGTCTAGGATACGGAGACGCAATGAAGGAATGAACGAGCGAAAAAGAAAAAAAAATGTTTTAAATAAATGTATAAATAATTATTTAAAAAATAAAAAAAAAAATAAATAAAAAAAAGAAAAAGAAGCAATCAATTTGAATGAATGAAAAAAAAAAATTTTATAAAAAGGATGAGTGAATGAATGAATGAGAAAGAAAAAAAATGTATAGATTGTATAAAAAATGTATAATTATTTAAAAAAATAAATTTAAAAAAATAAATATCAATGAATGAAAAAAACTTAAAAAAAAGTATACATTATTTCTAAAAAAATAAAGAAATAGAAGCAATAAATATGAATAAGAATATTTAATTATACGAATAAGAAAGAAAACAAACAAACAAATAAATAAATAAATAAGAAAAGATATGAATGAATGAAGAAAGAAAAATGTATAAATAATTTATATAAATAAATTATATAAACAAAAAAGAAATAGAGACAATAACTATCAATGAACGAATAGATAGAAAAATAAATAAATAAAAATTCAAAAAATTCAAAAAATTTACGTATAAATAATTATTTAAAAAAATAAGAAACAGAAACAATAAATATCAATGAATGAGAAAGAAAAAGCTGAATAATTACTAATTAAATAGTAAAAGCAGTTATATAAATAAATTAATAAATAAAATAAAAAAGATGAATGAATGAGAAAAAACATTTGCAAAATAAACACAAATAATTATTTTAAAAACAATAAATTAAAAACAAAAATAGTATATATTAATTAATTAGGGGGAAATAATTAATTAATTGATTGATTAATTAAATTGTAAAAAAAAAAGTTATACAAACAAATGCATAAATAAATAAAATAGAAAGGGTATGAATGAAAAAAAATAGTAAAATAAATTAATTAATAAATAATACAGAAAGAATAAATATATCAGAACATATCAGTTAAAATAACAAACTAAAAGTTAAATAAACAGTTAAATTAATTAACAAACAAACACAAAAACAATATATTAATAAGTGCATCACTGCAGTGCAAGCAGCTAATTTGATGTTAAAATTTTACTTAAGTGCTAAAATGCTATTTTAAAAACATGTTTCTATAAAAACACTTCTATTATTATATATTATATAATTTGTTTTATTAATTTTTATTTTTATTTTCTGTTAGCATATACACACAGTCAGGTCCAGAAGTATTTGGACAGTGACAGTTTTTGTGATGTTGCCTTTATACACCACCACAATGGATTTTAAATAAAACAATCAAGATGTGATGGAAGTGTAGACTTTCAGCTTTACTTTAAGGCTCCACAAAAACATGGCATTTACATTTAGGACTTACAGCCATTTTCAGGAAAGTGCCTCCATTTTCAGGGCCTCAAAGGTATTTGGACAAAGTGACCTAATTGTAAATATAACCATAATTTTAATACTCGGATGAAAATCCTTTGCAGTCAATGACGGCCTGAAGTCTGTAGCCCATGTTCTCAAAACTCACACTCTGAGGTTCCTCCCTGGAGATGCTTTACCAGGCTTCACTGCAGCCACCTTCAGCTGCTGCTTGTTTGTGGGTCTTTCTGCCTTCAGTCTTGTCTTCAGTAAGTG
>CM074984.1:1644717-1659529 GCA_037576825.1 Pangasius krempfi
CCAGCAGGACCACGGAAAACAGGGTGATGTAGTAGATCCGGTGTTTGGTCTTCATGCGAGGGATGAGAGCCGGACCGCGAGAGCTGTACTTCACCGACGCACACATCCTGAGTACAAAGCGCTGAAACGCGCACACACACACACACGCACGCACACACACACACACACACACACACACACACACACACACACACACACTCTGAATAGGGCTGTGTCTCAAATAGTGGCTTACTCTTTATTCCCTTCCCCGTATTCCCAATTCCCTTCCCTGTATTCCCCATTCTCTGTATTCCCAATTCCCTTCATAGTATTCCCCATTCCCTTCACAGTATTCCCCATTCCCTGTATTCCCAATTCCCTTCACAGTATTCCCCATTCCCTGTATTCCCCATTCTCTATATTCCCAATTCCCTTCACAGTATTCCCCATTCCCTGTATTCCCCATTCCCTTCAGAGTATTCCCCATTCCCTGTATTCCCAATTCCCTTCACAGTATTCCCCATTCCCTGTATTCCCAATTCCCTTCACAGTATTCCCCATTCCCTTCACAGTATTCCCCATTCCCTGTATTCCTCATTCCCTTCACAGTATTCCCCATTCCCTTCACAGACAGATAGATAATCAAGAAAGCAAGACAGGGTAAACAAACAAACAAACAATCAAATAAGTAAATAGGAAACCAATGTGAAATCATAAATAAGCAAATGAATGCATAAATACATAAATAAATCTTAAGAAATATAAATAATACAAATAAATAAGAAAATTAAAGAGAAATAAAGAACTGACACAATGATCCATAAATAAATAAATAAAACCTTTCACGCCATTTTATTCCTGGGATGTTTTTGATGCATGAACAATCGATTAACTCTAAAATAAAATGTAGTATTTATTTTTTTTAAATGAAAATGTAAAAAGTCAGAATTCAAGTCATTTAATTTATTTTGCATTTTATTACTTAATTAAATTTTTATTTCATTTTAAATAAATTTATAACTCCTGTTATACAAATTACATCACTTACAATCAGATGATTCCACAAACATTAATAATAAATTCTTAAGTACGAATTTAACTGAATTTATTTCATTTAATTTTAACAATTTAATCCGTTATCATGATTTTCATAGCTTGTATCTTAGCTAGCTAGCATGCTAACTACAGACCAGCCAAATGTAATAAAAATGTCATTATTAAATGTCACTGACTAGTGATTCTGGTAACTAGTTTCACCATTTAACTCTCGAATATGACCTACTAACCGAGCCACAAATTTTATTTAGGTTTTACGTGTTATAAACAGTTAGCTAGCTAGCTAAACAAACTTAGCTTAGCCTACCTTAGCTTCGTCTCGTCACTGAGGCTTTAACAACGTCGTAGTGAAATTAATTCATATTATTTTAATTAAATAAGAGATAAAACGACAGTATAAACTGCCTCGTTTATATATTTAGCATGTCAGTGGTAAGTATTCCGTGAAAAGGGAACAGCTTTAAGGGAAAAAAAGGGGGAAAATCCAGTTTTTCCGAACGTATCGCCTCCTGCTGTACAGGCATCACGTATACAGTAGACACCGGATTAGCAACTAATGCTAACTGGGACAATACGTCAACGCGTCCGCCATATTGGAGAGGGCATGATTTGCTAAATCACTGCGAGTCTATGGAGACGTGTGTGACTAGCCTGGTAAAACTAGCTGTACCTCGCTTTAGGTTTTCCACAAAATGCGCTTTGTTACAAACCTCATACATTTTCTGCTTGATGTGAATATAAATAAATGCATTGTCGAGATTTTGACACGGTTAAATTCTTGAGATCAGTGGTCTACATAGGCTAAATGTTCAACTGCTCAGAAACTTCATTCATCATAAACTTATTCAATTTAAGTGTAATCCTTGACTAATGATGAAATATCAGAGTAGAGATCTCAAGATACTTCATTTTTAATTCACATAACAGTAATTAACATGAATAAGAATGATACAAATTCCAAAAAAAAAAAAAATACAAAAACAAGCTAACGTAAACAGACCGTAGCTTCAATCTAACCTTATCTATGAAAAGTAAAGCAGGGAATGAAAACCTCTGTGTCATGCTGTTATAGGAAATTAATCAACAAAAGTGTGGTGTGATGAAGTGGAGTTACTGTTAACACCCCAAAGTTGATTGTTTTCCTATAACAGCACATCTTTAAGTGTTTTATTCCTCTTATACCACCACAATTTGCACAACACTGACACTAACAATTTTAATGGATGAAAGATCGGCATGTCATACTTTTGATCCATTTATAGTTTATCTGCAAAGTTAGTTCCTGTTCTCACTTACGTTATAGCAGCTATAAACAGTCTTTCCCTCACTAGCCTCTCTTTTTTCTGTCTTGATGTTCACAGCTTGTCTTCTTTTGTCACTGAGAAACCTAAAAGCGTAAACTCCTCTGTCCTGAAGACGTCACAAAACTTAAATTTACAGCTTTAAATCTGACTGTTACAAAACACAGATACTGGAGACTCCTTCCGTAAATGTTAAAGAAACGACTCCTTACAGAAAACTTCACCATATGATTAGCGCATTAATATAAACCTTTTTTTTATTTTTTTTTTATCTGAATTGTAGCTGCACTACGGTCGGAGCTGCTGTTATAGAAAATTAATCACCTTCTGACCAATCAGAATCCAGAATTCAACAGCGCCGAACTGAAAGTTTGGTGTAATGTTTAGTGTAAAGTTTACCATGAAGGAAGCACAGTTCGTTTCACTTTTCGTTTTTTTAATACCAATCAGTGTCACATATAACAGATTTCAGGAATATAAGTACAAATGCATACAACACATTACTAAAATCACATAAAATATACACAGTTGCAATACACAACACTTTACAATATAGAAGATGTAGGCTTCTGATCACACACACACACACAGAAACACACACACACACACACACACACATTGTGAAAAGAGTTTTAGTGTGGCTCGATGCGGTGGTGAAGAAGGTAAAACGTGTATTTAATTCCGTATAAACATGAACTGTCCTCTATAAATATCCATTCAGACGTCAGTGCAAGTTCTTCCTCTATCCGTGTTAAAGGGCTGCAACACGACACGATGTCACCACTGGAGTGAAATTTTACGCTCTATTTTTTCCTTCGTTTTCACGAAACCAGGGAAGATCCAGCTGTACAATTTGGTCACTGTGGGCACCTCAGAAACAGAGAGACGACGTATATACAAGCGTGTCTTCTTTTTGAGCCATTTGTCTTTTGAAATGTCCTTCTGTAGAACATGGACGGATTACTGGATCCCTCGGAACAAACACATGGCGAACACCATCGCGAAGAGCTGAGGAGGAAAGAAAAAACAAAACAAAAAAGTACTGAATTAGGAACAAGGACCAAACACTGTAACACACAACAAACACACTTTGAAATAAGACAAGTTTAAAACAATGTTCTTCTTTTATTTTTCTTTCTTAAACACACCTTCCTAGCTAACACAGAACATTATTAGGATGTTCAGTACGTATGAAGCAAGTTGTAGTAAAGTTAAGACATGTTTTAAACCTAAAAAACAAAAAGTTCACACTAAAAAAAGCAAAAAAGTTACTCGTGTTGCTTATCGCTTGTGGGTGTGGCCTGTCCAGCGTTTTTTTTTTTGTTTTGTTTTGTTTTGTTTGTTCTTAGTTTCAACGAGAAACAGTCGTAGCTGTATAGATACAGCTTCTAAAGCTAGCTAGCTAAACACAGTTTAAATAACTTAAATTTAAATAATTCAAATAATCAGTGTGAAAATTGGTTGTTTGATTTATATGTCACGTGCTCGGCTTCGTAATAGCTTTTTCCTAATTTTAGCAAATCAAGCTAATGTTACTAGCTTCTTACATTCCCCAGAGGCACTAAAGATCTCTGCTGCTTCTTGGCAAATTTTATTTTTCTTCGTATTGTTGCCTCTGTACACGTTTAACAGTAAATGGGAACAAACTGCAGGTAGGAACTAAAGTTGTGAGTGGGGAATTGAAGAAAAGGCGGACCACATGCACCATAGGATCGGTCCAAGAAATCATTTGAGCCAATCATTTGGATTTGTTGCTTTATAGCATTATAGCTAATTTGCATAGAATTGAGAGACTCTCAGTTCAAATATCACTTGCCGTTGTCACTGGAATTGAAATATATAAATGTGCAACTGCTCAGAAATAATTATAAACTTATTCAAATTAAGTATAATCCTTGACTAATGATGAGATATCAGAGTAGAGATCTCAAGACACTAATCAACACGTGTGTGGTGTGATGAAGTGGAGTTACTGTTAACACCCAAAGTTGATTGTTTTCCTATAACGCTTCATTAGCACATCTCTAAGTGTTTTATTCCTCTTATACCACAGCAATTTGCACAGCACTGACACGAACAATTTTAATGGATTAAAGATCGAAATGTCATACTTTTTATCCATTTATCGTTTATCTGCTTATTAATCTATCGTTTATAAGCCAGTTCCTGTTCTCACTTATGTTACAGCAGCTATAAACAGTCTTTCCCTCACCAGCTTGTCTTTTTTTTCTCTCTCTCTTGAAGTTAATAAGACAAAAAAAAAAAAAAAAACACAGCTTGTCGTCTTTGGTCACAAAGCGTAAAATGTCACTCTGTCCTGAAAATGTCGCAGAACTTAAATTTACAGCTTTGAATCCAGTGTGTTGTTTTTAACACAGGCAGATTTTTAACAGTCTACAAAAACATTTCATTACACAAACGTTAGTGTAACTGCATGACAGTCATCCAACCCCAAAAAAGCAGTAATGTGAACATGACAACAAATTAACTGCAATCCATAGTGTGGTTCATCACATGGTCCTCCTGCTTGCTAGTAGTTATAGTAGTCTCATTTTTCTCCTTCATTTGAACATGTTAAAGGTACATTAAGTAAGATTGAAGTAGGTATTGATGAAGCTCCGCCCCCTGGATGTACACGGAGAGTAGAGAGTCTATAAAATGACTGACAGGAGGCGCATCCAAACACAAACAAGTATTCATGACCAGAAGTCAGCTTTTAAAAAAATGGGGGTTTCTCAGCCACTGAATACACTTTTGCTGATGCCACGGCTTAACACTTTTGTTTGTTTGTTTGTTTGTTCTACATATCTTCCAGGTACAAGTACACTCCTGGGCAAAAAAACCAAAACTGGCCAAGCCCAAAATGGCAAAATATTAATCTTGTAATGATCTTAACATCAAAATCATTGATGAAAAAATGAGCAAGAATGAAACAGATGCACTCCTGAGAGCTCCTGTGCCTCCATTTGCTGGTTTCCTTTTGCCGTTTGTTCGGGGGAAAAAGCGAAATTCACTTCTATAGTCTTCTTGTACACTAAAGGTAAAATCGTGACAATGATTAAAATGTCTGATGTGAAATTCAAACTATCACATATCTGGGTGTACAAAATTTTCCACAAATGTCTTCTGGGATTTTTTTTTTTTCCCCTTAAAAAGATTAGTCACTATTTGGTTGTCTGCCAAACCTGATGCAACCCATCAAGGGCCTGATAACAAGCTCATAAATGAACGAGGATTGACAGAGCAGGCAGAGATCTACAGTATTTATTTCATTCTTGCTAATTTCCTGATCAGTGATTTGTTGATAAGGCCATTAAAACCTTAATATTTTTGCCATTTTGGACTTGGCCCATTTTTTTTCCCTCCAGGAGCGTAATGGAAAAAATAGACTAGACTATAAAGAATAGACTATTAACGAAATGTTTTGTTAAAATCGTAACCAACATTAAAGGGTTTTGCTAATTAACACATATTTTTAGAACTCAATTATCGCAACTTCGCGTAAGAATTATAAACAACTTCGAAACAAAGAAGATTCACTTCCTGTTTTGTCCACCAGGTGGCAGTGAGACACAATAAACTGCGTGACCATGGCGTGTTTATAGCAGCAGCTGCACAATGTAAAATGTCTTTCAGGAATGAAATCAGAGTGGTGAGCTTACTTCTATGGTCAGGACGACGATAGCGAGAGCTCCGGCCATGTAGATGTACGCCTCGAAGTAATCCACCACAGCCGAGTAACAGCCCTGTTTAAAAACAGAGGACGGAATTATGTGTCTTTGGCAGGACTTTCCCCGATGACCTCATTCACAAATCTAATACACATCTTACACACACACTAAAGGATAACACAAGGATACAATATCTAAGGAATAAAACACTCAGTGTCCT
Organism: Pangasius krempfi; assembly: GCA_037576825.1. Lineage (NCBI taxonomy): Eukaryota > Metazoa > Chordata > Actinopteri > Siluriformes > Pangasiidae > Pangasius > Pangasius krempfi. The sequence continues at coordinate 1,650,945 of CM074984.1, forward strand.
GCTGTTATAGGAAAATAATGAGCGATGGCGTGGCGTGATGAAGCGGAGTTACTGTTACCACACGGAAGTTGATTATTTTCCTTATAACAGCACCTCTTGCAGTGTTCTATTCCTTTTGTACCACAGCAACTTAACAACAAAGAATGACACGTCATACTTTTTATGTGTTTAGAGTTACATTTAATGTTGTAGAACCTCTGCGAAACAAGTTCGTTCCTGTTATCAGTCACGTATTTATAGCAGCTACAAACTGATTTGACCAATCACAATCCAGAATTCAACAGCGCTGTGATACAAGCATCACATGTTCCCAGTGAAATACGAACTGATTTTTGGGGGCGGGGCTACACATGAGAACAGTTAGTGATGTCACTAAGTAAGATCCAAGGCTTTGGACCAATCATATCTTACATGCAAATTATTACGATGATGTTTATGTGGCTCCTGAAAACTTTAACCCGCATGACCTGTATGCTAAGATGGCTTCCTACTGTTGCTAATATCAGTGACGAACCAAATCGCGGTTGCTATGGTAACATTACATTTTGACAGGTCTTGCTGATGTTAATTAAATCAGTGAGAAAATGACAAACTAAGTGAGCTATGTTAGCGATATTACACTAGCAACGATGGCAGGAGGATATGGGGTGTTTCTGAATTTGCATATTCATGCATATTTATAAATCCTGATATTTTTTATTGAGAATAAAGGTTTAGAGATGTTCTGGGGCATTTTTTCGGACACATTAAACATTATTTCGCATTGATTACGCAATGGTTTTGACGAAACGCAGGATGCTAACCTTGATGCGGAAGGGCATGTTCCCCCAGAGACACTCGTCCACGTTCACCAGCTGCTCGTTCTTCAGGCAGCAGACCTCAGGAACGGCTCTGCCGGGGTTCAGGCGTCTGAAGGCGCTCTGCTGATCGAAATCATCGGCGCTGTTCACGCCGCAGCACTCAAACTGCGCCGTGAGACGCGATAACGCGAGAGTTAGCACCACAGCACGATGTTACAGAGCATAAACATATGTAACGGAATAATTTAGCCTACCGTAGCCATGATGGTGTTCCAGGTGGCGGTGAAGACGTCCGTGTTGTTGCTGCCTTGATAATGTGCTTTCAGCTCCTTGGTGAAATAATCTCTGGTGAGCTGTTGATGCAGGAATATGATTAGCGACCAAGGAGGTATATTACGGAGCAAATAAAATAATCTGATGATGGATGGTAGAGACTCGGATACTCACATGCTCCCGGAATATGAAGGCCAAAATGGCCGCGGCGAGCTCTGCCAGGAATATGATAAGGATGAGCAGGAAGAACTGCACAAAAAAAGAAGCAGGAAAGAGACACATTATTATTATTATTATTATCACTTATTATTACTGAATCAAGAATAAATGAATTCCGACTGATTCCGAATGAACTGTTTATTTATATGCATCCAAAACCGCTTATATGCATGTTATGTAAAGAATAAAGCACTGTATGTGTTGCTGTTATAGAAAAATAATCAACAACGGAGTGAAGTAATGAAGCAGAATTACTGTTACTAATCCAAAGGTGATTATTTTCCTATAACAGCACATCCTGAAGTGTTTTATTCCTCTTACACCGCAGCCGTTTTCCTACAATTACGATGATTTTCTTTTATTAATTAAAGCACGACGTCATACTTTTTTTATGGAATCTTCTGGAACATTTTAAAGATAAAACATTTTAAAAAAATGCTAACATCAAATCAATCAGAGTTTGTACTTGTTAAAAAAATGTTTTAAAAAGATATTAAGACCTACAATATCTCAGAAAAGTGTACTGTCATATAATTTATCACGACATCGATAATCATGTCGTCATATTCAAGATTCGGGATCTTTACTTGTCATATGTACTTTGTTACGATGAAATTCTTATTTTGTTAGGAAACGTCCTAAGGATGTCAGAGTCACTACACAGGAAATGGACTCACAAACAGCAGCAGACACTTGTTCTCCCGTATGGCTCCACAGCAGCCCAGGAAGCCGAGCAGGAAGAGCATGGAGCCCATGGCCAGGATCACATAGACTCCGGTGAAGAGCAGAGGATTCGCTGCTACGATCTCCCTGAAACCTGTAGGATCCACCAGCACCCAGATTCCCACTCCGAGTAAAAACGATCCACCGAGCTGTCGGAGAAGAGGAACAGTAACGTTATCAGGAATAAAACACGCAAACAACGGGACGGCGTGATGAAGCGTAGTCACTGTTAACGCCATGAAGATGATTACTTTCTATAACAGCACATCCCAAAGAGTTTTATTCCGCAAGTATATACTGTATATTTTTGATTTATTAAAGAAGGAAACATCATATTTCTATCCATTTATCCATGAAACGAGTTACTTCCTGTTCTCACTTACGTTATAGCAGCTATAAACAGTCTTTCCCTCCCCAGCTTCTGTTTTTTCTCTCTCTTGAAGTTAAAAAAAGACAAAAAAAAACTCAGCGTGTCATCTTTTGTCACAGAGCGTAAACTCCTCTGTCCTGAAGATGTCAGAAAATTAAAAGTTACAGCTTTACCTCTGACTGTTACAAAGCGCTGACACTGGAGACTCCTTCCATAAATGTAATAATAAATAATAAACGTTTCCTTACTGGTCAACGATTTATACGTTTTTTTAATCCGTTTATTATTAGTGGAGCATCTGCCGTACAAGTCCCTGCGAATGAGCTGTTACTATAGAAACAATAACGTATTAGACAACGTACTGCAGTAAGAGCTGCTGTTACAGAAAATTAATCAACACCTTCTGACCAATCACAATCCAGAATTCAGTAGCGATTCTGACGTTAGCATGATTTTTCTGCATAGTCTTCGTTCTAACCCAAGCTTATACACTAAAAACCTGTGTTAGCGAGGTAACGTGGGAAAGTGTAGCTCTGACTAGCTAGCTAGAATTGAAAGGTCTTTGCTAGTTAGGTAGCTAGCTAGTTTAAGTAAGCTAGTTTTGCAAATGGACTGTCAGAATTTCGTCTTACATTTTACTGATAAAATGACAAAATGGTGTTTTCTGATTTAGGAAAACTCCAGAATATTTCATTTTAGAAGAAGCGAGAACAGCTTAGGTGCCACTTTTTTTAATCACTGTTTTTTTTCTGTTTTCGGATCATTCTTTTATTAGGATCATTTGCGTAGCATCGATAGTCCACTGTACATACGACTTAACACTTTTTTTTTCTTGCCTTTAGCGTAGCAAAGGGAAGTTCACAAGACTGCTAACAAGAAGAAAAAAAAAAGAAGCCCTGAGCAGAGGAAGTGCGCTGTAGTTCGTGGGCCAACCCGAGATTCTTTGGCAGGAGATGAATGTGCTTCCTCATGATATAGTCTTAAAGTTTATTGTAGGTGGCAACACGGATTGTTCTGGGCTTTTTTTACAGACTCTTTTGAACCACATATGGTTTTAAGAAAACAAGACCCGCTGGCCACACAAACCAACCCCAGAAACCAGCTATTAACTTCACTTAAGAAAACAGGAGGTGATAAAGCCTTTCGAACACGGCCTAAATCATCGTCCTGATCCTCTCTGTGGATTCCTCATGGAAGCAAACGAAACTGTAAAAAAGGTAGATCGGAGGATAAGAGTCTAGACAAGATGAGAGGTGTATGAAAAAGAGGAGGTACTTACGAATATGAAGAAGTTAAAGATGAACATGAGGTACTTGATACAGCTGAGACAGTCGCCCTCCATGGCCGTGCTTCTCGCAGAGGCGTCTCCTTGCCCCTTTGGACACAAAACGAGACGGTCATCAGCGTACACGACACGGTCAGTCACTCTGGAGAAAAGGGGATGGCTTTCTCTAGACACTGAGTGAAAAGCAGCAGCTTTGTGCTCTTAACTTAATTAAAACGAATGACCTCATTCTCTGCAACTTCCTCATTTAAAAAAGGAAAAAAAAGAAAGAAATGCATGGGAACAGACATTGCGTTCACGCAAAAATTAAATCCATCAGCCGGTTAAATGAGTCGCTGACAGCTCCGGGTTTCGCTGGCACGAAAATGCAAAGTGAATTCTCCTAATCAGATTTCTCGCATCTCGTGTAATCAGGAAGAAATAAAGAGAGCTGACACACTGGAGCATGACGGGTTTGTTTATGCACGGTTATGAAATAAAGAACTGCAGAATGAAGATGAGTGGGAGTAGAAAAGAGTGGCAGGAGGGAAAAAAAAGAAATGGAGAAAAAAAAAAAAAACACCATCAGGACGGGTGGAGCAGCACATTTGGTCTCGTTCACACCAGGAGCAGGACTCGGCAAACTAAATAAACATGTCCTTCCACCTCCTCAGACCACATGCTGCACGTTACAGCCCGGCCATGTGATCCTGCCAATCATCCTAATGAAGCCGGGTGTTTAACGAGCCTGTGGCTTTACAGAAATCATTTCTAAAATCATGCATAAAGCAAGAAGGTGGGATTACTGTAACTCCAGCATAATGTGGATTTCAGTCTTGGCAGCTGCTTTTAAAGGAAAACGTTTAATCTGTTTATACTGAAATATACGTGAGTGATTCTGGAGCTAGTTTGTTGGCCTGTGATGTATTTCCGTTATTCCTGTGAGAGGTTAGCGGTGACGTGTGACTCTGACATCACAGCTAGTGCAGGTATAAAGACATTTACATCTAAGTCAACAATCCGAAACATTGTTATTAAAACAATGTTATTAAAATGCAAACGCTGGACTCAAAGCCCCAGAATGCAACGCAGCTGTACGACGGCGTAGGGTCGGATCGGCTAGCGAGCTACGTCGCCTGCGACGAGGGAGACAACACTGACGATGGTATTAGTGTCCACACTGAAGCTTTGATGAGGAGCTGAGAGAACTGGACAGACTAAAACACTAAAGAGCCGCCGCATTGTTCTCTTCAGGTACAGATGAAGCGAGGGATAATGCTGCGTTCAGCGAGAGGTCGTGACTTGTAATTTCCCGCCTACAGCCACTAAAAGTCACAGGAAACTTGAAATTTTAACTTGGAGTAGTCTTCTCAACTACCAGGTCCTTCCCCGTTTACGGAATGACGTCAAATCAACATGGCCGCTCAAAACTCCCCTTCTCTACTTTTAAATGAGTTTAAAGCAGTACTGGCTTTAGATCAGTTAAAATACAGACACAGTACATGGTTAAATCTATAATACTGATCATACGAATCACTGCTTTGAGAAGCTAACAGGAGAGTTATCGCTAATGTTAGCCGGCTAGCTTGTTGCTAACGTGACCCGCTATTGTCTGCTGTTGTTGCTGTGCTGCAATTTCAGTCCAAAATGTTGCATGAATGCTTGAAGTTCACTACAGTAGAACAGAACTTGTAATCATTCAGGCCTGTAACAGTAAAAATGCGCTTAAAGTAGCTTTTTATGAGCTTTACGTGCTCTGACAGAGCAAACGAAACACGTGGAGGCGTCAATTTTTTTCCCCGCTTCACACGCTGAACGTCCCGAGGTGGAAAATGGCGTCATTACAACTCGCAAATTGCCGCTTACAGGGCACAACGAACGCGGCATAAATCCCACTGCACCGCTATCAAAACGGAAAAGTCAACTCATTACAAAATAAATCTCTGAAGATCTGAGAATAATAAATCTTATCTAGTGTGCAAGCTAAGTTCATAAGTTAGCCGATGCTAGGTAGGACTCGGGCATTGTGTTATTGTTTTTGTTTTTTTTGCAGTTTTTTTTTTTATATATCAGCACAAAGCTGTGAATAAATAAAAACCTTAGTTTTGACCACTTGACATTTTAAGTAATAGTCTGTATATAGTGTATTGAGCCATAATAAAGCATTATTGCATTTCCTGCACCATTCCATTAACATTAATAAAGTAAAAGGTGCACAGCCCGTCTGATAATAGACGCTCCTGTCTGATGATGCACTCTGGGTAATGACAGGGCATTAGGGGAGATTTAGGTTAATGGGGAGGCTGCTCATTAGTGCACAGGGCTCTCAGTTCTCCCTCTAGCACGCAGTTTTATTTCTCTCACGCCGTCACAGAGAGAGAACGTCAGGATTTACTGCGGCTTGTGAGAACCGGGTGCAGCTGGAGATCCCTACAAAAATAACCCCAACGCAGCCGGATGGAGATAGCTGCGAATAATTCCACCTCTTTTCATATGAAACGGTCCGGGCGTAATTCAATAATCCTCCCTGACGGGTTTTATTCCCCCCTAAAGTCATTTACAGCACAATAGCAGCAGCGAGAGAGACGGACAGAGAGAGAGAGAGAGAGAGAGAGAGAGAGAGCTCTGTCAAGCCTGACTAAGTTCGAGTTGTGTTAATCCAGCAGGTGTGTGTGTGTGCGTGTGTGTGTGTGTGTGTGTGTGTGTGTGTGTGTGGTCATCGTCTCTAAAGGGATCAAGTTCACCAGCTTTACTCAAGACCACTGACGTCTCCAAACGCTAACGTGTCTATTAATAGCCCATGGGAATAAAACACCCCGTGTGGTGCTGTTATAGGAAAATAATCAACAATGCTGTGGTGTGATGGAGCGCACTACAAAGTTGATTATTTTCCAACGTCGAGTGTTTTATTCCTCTTACATTCGCACAGCAATCTGCTAACGATTACAATTATTGATTTATTAAAGAACAACGTCGCATTTTTTATCCAATTATGGTTACATTTAGTGTACCATTCACAAAACACTGACGTTATAAAAGCTATAAACAGTCGCTCCCTCGCCAAGTTATTAAGCTAATATGGTCACGTTACCAGAAAAAGAAAAGAGAGTCCGCTGTACAGGTCCCCGTGAACGAGCAGTTACTATAGAAACGCTAACGTATCGGAGCGAGCGCAGTAATGTGTATAGACCTGGTATTTGCCGCTGCACTACTGTCAGAGCTGCTGTTCTAGAGAATTAATCAGTTCAGAATTCAACAGCGCTGTTGTATAATCCATAGAAAATAATTCACTGGATTTAAAAAAACAACAACAAAAAAACAGGTCCAAAGGCAGTGTGTTTCATGCTACAGAGGAAAGTTATGAACCAGAACAAAACTGTGCACTGCTTGAGAAGTGACCGAAAATTCAGGAGTACAGAGCGAAGGAGAGACTCGAGGCTTAGGAACCGATCACGCACAGCTTCTTTCCAAATAAATCAAGCTGTCAGGGCGGCCTGGGGGAAGTGCAGCGTGCCGGAGTGATTTCCCATAGCTCTCGCAAAACAGCCGATTCAGTCGGCCTCCATCCATCAACAAGCGGCCGCGCAGTCGAACACTACTGCACACACACACACACACACACACACACACACACACACACAGAGCTTCGACGATTCCTCATCATCTCAGCTCATTCACTTCACTATAAACTCTCATTTCAGATGTTTGGAAGCCATCAGAGGACGTCGAGGCACCTACGAGCCATCTGTTTTTCCCTCAGTTGTGATGCAAGAGTGACAGAATGCCTTCTTCTGCAATATTTGAGTTAGAGAATATCTGTCAAGCTTAACTCTAACATCCGGTTCCTCTTTCGGACTGAAGTAGGCCACGCCCCCCTACCTGAGCGCTGCGGAGAAAAAGAGATCTGCTTTTAAGATGGAGCTATGGCTGTTTTATCTCTGTATATTTGTCCATATTTGTTAAACTCCACATCAGCATGTCTGTGTGACTTGTGTGTGCACAATGCAACACTGGAGCCTATAGACCTCCATTATGTTATCTACATTAGCTTTGTAGCTCCAAAGAAGCCAGCGTCTTTAGTTCATGCGCGCACACACACACACACACACACACACACACACACACACACACACACACACACACAGGAGAGTGGCTGCATTTAAAGAAAAAGAAAACACTGTTTAGATTTAATTACTGATCTTTCCATCGATCGTGCTATATCCTTCGTTACAAAGATGAGCATTCTGCTTTGAAGCGAGTAGGAAGAACAAAATTCACACATCATTCCTCCTGTTAATCCTCTTCTCCACACTCTAGACGCAGCACCTGAGCCTTATCTGCGCTCGCCACAGAACCAGCCGCTATACTGCATTATTAAAGCCTCTGTCGCCATGGCAACGTGGTTTGTGATGCTAAAATCTGTGGAATAAAGACACGGCAAAGAAAGAAGGTTTCCTTAACATTAGCATTTGGTTCCCTTTTGTTTGTTTGTTTGTTTGTTTGTTTGTTTGTTTTTTGAGGAACTGTTTCATAACGCTCTGGGGACTTTCTATTCTGTTGAACAAAGTCAGCATTACGGGTTACCACAAGGCTTCTGAGAGGTTTCAAGTTATTTAAAAGGTTACTAGAACGTTTCGGGAACAATCTCTGACACATCAAGGCTTACCACAAGATTCCCAAAAGATTTCAAATGATGTGAACATTACTAGAATGTTAGAGGAACGTTCTCTGAACATCACAGGTTACCACAAAGTCTCTGAGAGGTCTCAAATGACTCAAACGTAACTACAACGTTAGAGGAACGTTCTCTCAAACATCACAGGTTATCACAAAGTCTCCGAGAGGTCTCAAATGATTTAAACGTAACTCCAACGTTTGAGGAACGTTCTCTCAAACATCACAGGTTACCACAAAGTCTCTGAGAGGTCTCAAATGA
>CM074984.1:1659539-1670134 GCA_037576825.1 Pangasius krempfi
AACGTAACTCCAACGTTTGAGGAACGTTCTCTCAAACATCACAGGTTACCACAAAGTCTCTGAGAGGTCTCAAATGACTCAAACGTAACTACAACGTTAGAGGAACGTTCTCTCAAACATCACAGGTTATCACAAAGTCTCCGAGAGGTCTCAAATGATTTAAACGTAACTCCAACGTTTGAGGAACGTTCTCTCAAACATCACAGGTTACCACAAAGTCTCTGAGAGGTCTCAAATGATTTAAAGGTTACCAAAATGTTAGGAAAACATACTCTGAAACATTACAGGTTACCACAAGGTTTCTGAGAGGTTTGAAGTTTAAAGTTTAAAGATTCGTACAACGTTAGGGGAACGTTTTCTGAACCATAATGCGCAACAAAGCTTCAATGTTATATCTGTTGTATCTATTTTCCTATAGGAATGTTATATCTATAGGAAAACTTTCCTGAAAAAAACAAACAAACAGGAACTAAAAATGACCTGTTTTCAGAACGTTTCAGGAACCAACAACAAACATTCCCAGAACATTCTGGGAACCAATAATTGTTAGCTAGAGAAATAAATACACGTAACTGCAATTTAAATAGTTAAATGCTACAAAAACGTCAACGTTTCACTTGATCAGATGTGCGTGGGCGTGTCAGATCTCACAATGATTGACAGTGGAATCTCCATGCCAACAGAAACAGTTTTCAAATGACCTCTACAGCATTAGATCCAATAGGTACCATCAGGTACACATCATTTATCTGAGAATATACTAGTGTAGCATTACAGGTTTAATCTAAAAGCTAATTAAAAAATACAACACAGGTCTTTAAACTCCAATTATGTGCCTAGTAGTAAATAATTCAGCTATTGTAGTTACATGAGCTTTGCAAAAATGGTAGTTGAGCACTAAAATAGCAACAAAACTAAAGTGATTGTATAATAAAATCTTATTATTCATTTTAGGTTTTATTATTCAGCAACTATTATGAATTATTCTGTTAAACAGTTACGTCTCTGAGGTCTCATTTGCAGCGTTTGCTTTATATTTTGCCCGAAAGCCCTGACTGTAAAATATAATTAGCTCTCGGTGTTTATGCTTGTCCTACTGCACTTTCATGAGCACTGTGTTACTGTGTTCATTTACCACGGGAGGTTTTGCAAAGGCGATCCTGAAAAGCCTAAAACAAAGCACGGTAACAGTGTGAGACGGCTGCGCTCTCCGTTTTCCCAGGCCTCATTATTCTGAAAGGGAAAAAGAGCTTGTTTGTCTTGGACAGAGCTGCTTTTGGAGTCCGAGCGCTGGCTTATCTACTATAAATGAGTGATGGATGCTGGACTGCATGTTTCCTCTCTCCTGAGGATAAAAGTCATATATTGATGAGAGACAAAGCTAAGTGAGACAAGAAAGGACAGGTTCAGTACCTTAGCAGCACAGAGAGAGAGAGAGAGAGAGAGAGAGAGAGAGAGAGACCCAATAGAATAGAATAGAATTTCATGGGGACAATCATAAAAAAAAATCAAGCTGGGAAGATTTAAACATGTCTCAAAATGCTACAAAGCTATAAATCATCCTTTAAGCTATTCACCTTGGAATTCAGACATAAGACATAACTACAGACTTGAGCGTTATTCAGAAGTTACGTACACAGGGGCGGAGTTTGAGTAAAACAGAGGCGTGTCTCAGTTACACTCGATTCTGACCTTGAACTTAAGCGCATTTTTCTTGAGTGATATCGGCTCAAGTGATAGTAAATTCATATTTATGTATAATATCATCCCTCTAAAGTCCATAAACATAAAATCTTTTTTCTTTTTCTTTTACACTGAGGACATGTGAGGAGACGCACCTTATTCGAGACATCGCTCATATCAAGGAATGAATTTTTTATGAATAAAATTATGAATGAACTTAAAGTTTCTCTATAAGTGTAGCAGATGCGTGCTCGGTCAGCTTATCCTTCAAACTGTTGACACTTTTTTTCTTTTTACAGGAGAGCGGATCGAATTAACAAAATTCTTTGGTGTTATTTTATTAATTAAACAACTCAAAATAGTCAATTAAAAGTGTAACAAAATATGGTTATATCCTGCATACATACATTATGATTTCATGACCTCGATTTAATATCTCACAGCTATACTAACCATGTGTGCAATTAACTGTTTTAAACAAATTAATAAAAATCTAAACAACAGGTTGTGCTGGATCAAGTGCTATTTTATGTGCTGCTGAATAATGAGTGTGGAAGCCATTTTGTTGGAAGACATCATCATCATTGTAGTAGTCTTTTTTTAGTTGTTAAGTTGTTAAATTGTTTTTGCTTTTATGTTAAATAGTATTACAGGTATATATATATATATATATATATATATATATATATAGATATAGTATATTAGATATCTAAAGGTCACTCAATCCACATTTTCTATCCCTGATTTTTTTTCAAATAATTATAAATGCGAAGGTCTAGGCATCTTGAACACTTCTACTCAAGAAAAATCTGCCAACCTCGTGTAGTCTTGAACTACATGCAGGTGATTTGAATAATCTGAATGGCGAGCTCAGAAAATCCAGCATGTGCGCAACCCGATTCTGAATACTAGAAACTTTCCCAGTGTAAACACTGACGTAGCCTTTAGACCGAAGTCCTCCTTACAATACGAGAGCTTCTGTGAAATCTAAAGATGGCGTCCTTTTGCTGAAACCACAAGTGTGAGCAATGATTTGTTATGAATGTCTACAGCATTGAGCTACACATCTGTCAGAGCCTTAGTCTGATCCAAATGGACAAAACGCACTAACGATCCACGCCTCGGGAGGAAAGCACGCCTCCAAGTCCAAATAAGACCCCAGCTGGCGAGTAACGCTGTGCTGAGGAGGAAACGGACGCCAACACTTTCGCACACAGCGCTCTGTAGTCGCCCCAGCTGCCCTCTCGAATAATAACAACATGGAAAAAACATCACTGGAGAAGAAAAGTCGCCGATTTAAAAGACTGTACTCGACTAAGCGTGTTCACATGTACGTCCATGATTTTAAGAGATAAAGAACAGACAGGAAGTGAGTTTCCAGAAAACTACACATTACTGAAATACTGGCTATACATTCAGAAATGTTTGTTCTACATCTTATTTCTGACAGACAGAAACCTAAAAGAAACACGTCTTTTGTGTCGTTAATTCGCAGATGAGTTAGAAATAGGACATTAAATTCTCCATGGAAACTGGGTTCTTGCTCTTTTCACAGATTCAAAAACGGACTTGACAGCTCCAAAACAGAAAATACAGTGCTCGCTCTGTACAAGTCACATTCGCTCTTTTTCAGTAAGTGACAGGATTAAAATAGGAACCATACATTTGCATATTTTTTTTTTTTTTGCACAGTATTTTTGCACAGAATAACAGCCTTGTTCCTTAGAAAGAAAAAAATGTAGATGATTTCTGGACTGGTAAAGCATGCAGGCGACCAGGATTCGACTAATCATAAGTTCATGAGCTCAAATGGTCGATAAAAGCTTTAAAAAAACAACAACCTAGCTATCATAATTTAACCTCATCATCTTTACCTAGTCTAGGGTTAATACAATTTATCTGACTAATAAATATACATCAAATAAAAATACGTATCTGATCTTTAAACTCTGTTTATTAATAATAGCTGAAAGGAGCGTTCTCGTGCTCTGGATGAGATCAGCATCCTGCTAATCCACTCGTCTTAGCCCAGGAATATAATCTGGACAAAACCCGTCCTCCTGGACTTGACTCCAGACTATAGACCTCTAGATTAATGACAGACATGTTTAAATTACTCTGTCGATATGGTTTAACAAGCATCAGGTAGAACACTATTGAAGAAATGGCATTAGATTGATGACTAATTTACGCAATGAGGCTGAAACAGCAAGATGACAGCAATAATCAATAATGAGCGGCAGCTAAATCAGCGCATACACGGTACGAGCGTTAACATGTAGGAGTAAAAACAAATAATAAACCAAAAGAGACGGAGGATATGTAGTTCACACTCAGTTGTGTTTCAGGATCGGGATCAAACCCGGATTAGGAATACCGACGCAAGTATTCAGTTGAAACGGAATCGAATCCAGGTGTGACTCAGTCCTACGTTCAGACCAGCGAGCGACAAAGCGATCGTTCTACGGTTTACGGTTTTCTACGTGTGTGTGTGTGTGTGTGACACAAAGCCACAATTTCAGTGACAACCGAACTGAGATTTTCTCAATTCTATACAAATTTGTGAAAAAATCCAAACAATTCTCTCAAATGATTCCTTTTCTTCACGTTTCTTCACTTCCTCACTCTCAACTTTAGTTTCTTGCTCCGATTAGTTCCAGCAAAAACGGACGCAAAACTCATAACCACGGTTTCTTCTCGTCCTGTCATATATGACATCTCATTAAACGGGTACAGAGACATTACAAAGAAAAATAAAGCTTGAAAAAATGTAGAAGACATCGCTGGTGCCTCTGGTGAGTGTACGTGGCTAACAGTTAGCTTGCGTTGCTAATCTAATCCGAGAACAAAGCTGGTACTGATTTACTGACCTGATTTTTCACACTGATTAGAGCGTTATTTCACCGACACTGAACTGCTTAGCTTTTAAACACTGCAAAAATGACATCTAAGCAAGTGAAAATATCTTAAAATATAGCTTTAAATGTTATCCTAATCTATTGGGAGATCATTTTGCTTCTTTCTAGAAATAAATGCTTGATATTAGCAAAATTATCTGCAAACAAAACATGACTTTTTCAAGCCTGAAAAGAGTAAAAATGTCAAAGAAAAGGTTTAATCATCTTAGACTTGGTTTATTGTAATCTTTCAGTAGAAAATAATACATAAATTTGACTATACGATGTTTTGACTTGCTAAAATGGCATTTTTTGCAATGAAGTTATACACAGCTACTATCGTTTCTCATCGGAAATAATAAAAAAAAATAGTGTGAACGTAGGGTTAAACAAACTGAGACAAATTGGACAACCAAACCTTCTCTTAACATGCTACATAACATGACATGCGTGATCCGTGCCTGTGGGAACTGAAAACGACTGAAAACAAGGAAACAGGAAGTTGGAGTTTGAATTTAATTAACTGATTTGCACATTTACACGCAATACAGAGATCGAATTTCAATCTGACGCAAGTGTAAACGGATCTGGGGTCAGGATCCAATCTAGATACGATATTTATGAAACGACCAGATTTTTAAAAAAAACAAAAAAAAAAAAACACCATGGTTTCTGATTCAGTGAGGTGAAAATGAATCATCAGGTGAATCAGAAATGAATCGTGCAGTGAATCATTTCCATGCTGTTTTGAAATGAGTCTTGTTGCAAATGATTCTGAACCAATACAGGAAAAAAAAATAATCTCTCCATACCATATGTACCTGTAAATGTCTCTCCCTGTGAGTAGCCGTGACGTTTCTCAGAAGCTCTCTTCACACCTCGTCTGTGTATCTGTGAGGAAGATCAGAGCAGACGCTGGTCAGTGGCCAGTTTATTAGGTCCATCAAACATACAGGTCAATCTGGAGATTACAGTTACTACCACTTAAATAATAACTGCTCAGCAGTGATGATGTTCATTCGCTGGATCGGGAAACAGGGGGAGCCAATACTTTGTCCTGAGCAGCAGATGGATTTGTATTTTAATTGTAGATACAAATGAGATTAGATGTACCTATTTAACAGGCATCCATCATTGATTATTTTCCTATTACAACACATCCTGAAGTGTTTTTGTCCTCTTATACCATAGCAATTTGCCAACGATTACAATTTTTTATTTATTAAAGAACAACTCGTCATACTTTTTGTCCATTTGTAGCTACATTTAATGTTGTGGAACATCTCCAAAGTCAGTTTCTGTTCATACTTACGTTATAGCAGCTATGAACAGTCAAGAAACCTCAAACTCCTGAAAGTTACAGCTTTACTTCTGACTGTTGCAAAGCGCTGACACTGGAGACTCCTTCCAAAAATGTTAAGTAAACGTCTCCTTAACTTAAAAACTCCACCGTAACATCATCACCAACTGCGCAACGTCACTTTTTTAGCACCCGAGTCCCCGTGAATGAGCTGTTACTATAAAAACGGTAACGTATTAGAACGAGTGCATTAATTGATATGAACCTGTGATTCGTAGCTGCACTACTGTCAGAGCTGCTGTTCCAGAGAATTAATCAACACCTTCTGACCAATCACAGTCCAGAACTCAACAGCGCTGTGGTGTAAACTGCGATGTGTTCCTCTCTCTCTCTCTCTCTCTCGTCTTCCTGAAAACTCGCCTCGTCTTTGTGTCAGTGTAATTGTCTGAAAGCAGGACTCGAGGAAAAGGTCACGATGCACTTCCTGAACATTACTGACACCACGTAACCTTTTAAACGTACAGAGAAAGTGAACGAATCCCAAGCGATGGCGTAAAAGTCTGAGCACACACCATTAATCAGTGAAAGCATACGGACCGGGTATTAATTACTCGTTTATTAGCTTCAACCTACACGCGATCGTGCTTTTCCCTCGAGTGCACTGACGAACGAGGCTGAAAACAGGTTTTAATCCAAGCCACATGAGCGCTATGTACGTGGAGCTTATTAGCCACGGCTCGGGGTTCGTACAGGGTACATCTGTGAAGCCCCGGACACAACTATCAGTTTCCATGGCAACAAACAAGAGGGGAAAATGAAGGACCAATCCAATACATATATATATATATATATAAAAGAGAGGCAAATAAAATATGAAGAGAGCGTAGCAGAGTGGATCGAAGAGCAGGACAATGAAGTGTTCAGTGGAGGCGGAGTGAAGATCGGAGGAAGAGCAGGAGGCGCAGAAGGGGATTTATCCGCATTACGCATTACGAGCCAACCGTCTAAACATATTCGTCGTTCTGCTTAGTGCTGCTGAGCATGAAATGAGAATCAGTGCTCTTTTTAATAAGCGGTGTGACTCTACAGACTTCACAGGAGATACCGAAAGCAGTGTGTGTGTGTGTGTGTGTGCTTTTTTTAAACCCTCTTTCCATTAAAGGTGCAACTCACACACATACACATACACATACACACACACACACACACACATACACACAATTATTAAAATCGAGAGAATTCACACCTTCCAATGAGATTTGTTACATGACAAGATATCAGTCAGTAATTCAGGCGTCTCATTTATCAACCGCGCGTACGCATGGCTTTCTCCGTAAACACACACACACACACACACACACACACACACACACACACACACACACAGACACACACACAGACACTTCTACGCATAGTGTGTCATTATGTCATTTATTAAGTTTTGCTTGTGCGTGAGAATGTTAATATATATTTCCTACAGCCATAAAAGTGTAATAGCAGATAAACTGATCATGAGGAACTTCCATCTACCTTACTGTCACTTATATCAGCATGAGACAGAGAGAGAGAGAGAGAGAGAGAGAGAGAGGAGAGAGAGAGAGAGAGGAGAGAGAGAGTAATTACTGATTTCAGTGCTCACAACAAGGTGCAGGTGATACAGGTGACAGATGAAATGTAAAGTAAAATCGTACATAAAAGGCGCATCTAAAGGAAACAATCATCAGTGAAGTCGCTCCATGTAACCATATATGGCAATTTGGGGCGTTTCTTTATGCAAATGAGTATGAGTGTGACCATTACAATATGCATGAGCACATCGATTTAAAACGTGTGGGATTTGCATACAGCTGTGCGTCCAGATGTGTTATATATAAATATCTATTTTCTCGTGCGTACTCGCGATTCTTATGCACAAATTTAGAACTTGTTCTAGTCATTTTGTTTAAATCGAGGCCTCTGGTTTGAAAAGGTGTAAATGTTCAATATTATTTTTAAAATGCTAATTTAAAAAAAAAAAACAACAACATTTTTTTTTGTATTTAAGTAACAAAATATCCTAAATATAGTCACATTTATCTGCTATTTTTCATTATGCCACAGCACTTTTGAATTCTTGATTCTTATTGGTCAGAAAGTGTTGATTAATTTTCCATAACAAGCTGCGTTTCTTTTTTTTTTTTTGTCTAATTCACTTCAAGAGAGAGAAAAAAAAAAGAGAGGCTGGTGATGGAACGACTGATTATAGCTGCTATAACGTAAGTGAGAACACGAACTGACCTGAACTAACGTTAAATGTAAGAAAATTGCTGGTGTAAGAGGAATAAAACACTTCAGGATGTGCAGTTAGAGGAAAATAATCCACCTCAGGGGTGTAACTGTAATTCTGCTTCATCACACCACCCTGCTGTTGATTATTTTCTTTCCTAAGAGACTATTAAACATATTTCTAGACATTTTTGCTGTTTTTTTTTTTTTTTTTTTGCTGTTTCCCAGTAACTTAACACTATCATTCTCTCTCCACTGCTTGTATTTCCTTTTAAAAAAAACTGAAATGACTCGATTATTTTGTCAAGACATCAGTCATTGGTAAAGTTTCCTGTTTTACTCTAAATTGGAAATTTGGTTTAAAAACAGTGCAAGATATCTCTAATGAAATTTGAAATAATTTGTTATTTAGTTAAAAAAAAAAAAAAAAAGGCTGCTGTAGAATTATGTTAAAATTGACTCAGGAATGATTAGCTTTGGAGATCCTGAAGCCTAGAAATAAAGATAATGGAAAATAATTGTGTTTTTCATGAAGCCTTACTGAACTTTGCCCTCGGCTCCAGCTCCAGCTGCTGAGGTACAGAGTGACACATCCTGCGGGAGGAAGAACCCACGCCGGGGGTCGACACGGCAACACACACACACACACACACACACACACACACACACACACACACACTCAGCACCGATTCCCAAAACACTCTCAACAGAGCGGTCAGTTACAGCAGCCACACGAAATCACTGCTAATAAATTAGTGCACTGCGTTTAGACATCTCACGACTCTTCACTTCTTCCAAAGCTCCGAACTGCAACGACGGTCACGTGACCTCAACTCCTTAAAGTCCTAGCTTATGTTCTTTATCATAACGCTTTCGTGCACATACACTGTCTACACTTATGGACAATTAATTTAAGAACGTGTTCCCTTTAGATTATCTGCCGTTCTAGATGATAGTTCGGTATATCTTTACAAACAAGAGTTGAAAAGTCTATTATTCAAAAATAAACGAATAATCCATTTTAAAAAGATATATTTTAATTCTCCAATGAACTTTGATTTAAAAAGGTAGATTGTTTTCCTGGCGAAATCAGCTGCATCATATAACAGTCCTAAAGTGATTTCAATTTCGTACATGTCAAGAACATTGATCATTTTTGCCATGTACCTTAAATATTTATTATTTATAAACATCCTGAATGATTTTTTTTTATTTCAGGTATAATGTGCTGCTGTTCCTGTGTGTTTAAGGTCAAAATGCATGTGACATGCAATTAAAAAAAACCCAATATGAACGTGTTTTAAAATAATTCATGCATGAAAGGGTTAAACAGTATCTAACGTGGATTATTATTGAATGATTAGTGAGTAGTTATGAGAGAGACGAGTGTACGTCTGGACCTGGACCAGCCGATGACTCCAGCGTATTATACATAAAGAATAAAACAGCGTGTGTTGTGCTGTTATAGAATATTAATCAATGACGTCATGGTGTGATCATGAGGAGTGACAGTTACCACCTCGAAGTTGATCATTTTCCTATAAGAGCACTTTCCGAAAGTGTTTTATTCCTCTTACACCACAGCAGCTTGCCTGTAAAGTTTTAAAACCACACGTCATACTTTTTATCCTTTTATAGCTACATATAATCTTCTGTCACTTACATTATAAGAGCTGTAAACAGTTGTTCCCTCACCAGGATCTCTTCTCTCTCTCTCTCTCTCTCTCTCTCTCGAAGGGAATAAGCAAAAAAAAAAAAATTGACACTGACACTGGAGACTCCTTCCATAAATGTTAAACAAACTTCTCCTTACAGAAAACGATTACAAATAAAAATAAGTTTACATTTTAATTTGCACTCTGCACAACAGTAATTCTGTTATGTGTTTTAAAATGAGATATGTTAGCATTCTTTTTGAATAAACGTAAAAATGATCACATTTCGCAAATCGCAAAATCAACTTAATTTATCGCATTTCGTATCATCGTTGCGATATCAGCATGTCCATATCGTGCAGCGATAAAAAAAATGGCCTACTAAACATATTTTGAAAGAAAAAAAAATACACTATAATAGTTACAATATACTAACACCGGAGTGTTTAGTATTCGTGCCCCTGGGTGGCTCAGCTGTACGTAGCTGTAATTTCTTTCATACTGATGATTCATTAGACAGAAGGGATCTCAGTCACCGATGTGGGTCAGCGTGTGTCCCACACACAAACTCCCACACAGCCAGCCGGCGCGTCCAGACCTCAGTCTGGAGCACAAACCCTTTCCAGTGTTAATCAGATGCAGATAACTAGAAATGATCAAAAACACAACTGCCGTGGTTGCTTCCATACCCGTACCGATAATCTTCTTCTTCTTCTTTCGGCTTTTCCCTTCAGGGGTCGCCACAGCGGATCATCACTCTCCACCTCTCCCTA
This sequence comes from Pangasius krempfi, assembly GCA_037576825.1. Lineage (NCBI taxonomy): Eukaryota > Metazoa > Chordata > Actinopteri > Siluriformes > Pangasiidae > Pangasius > Pangasius krempfi. Next base: position 1,670,113 of record CM074984.1, read on the forward strand.
TCTTCTGCATCCTCAACACTTG
>CM074984.1:1670234-1700517 GCA_037576825.1 Pangasius krempfi
CAGCATGGCCGCCCTCACCACTGTCTCTAAACCGTACAGCATGGCCGCTCTCTCCACTGTCTCTAAACCGTACAGCACGGCCGCTCTCACCACTGTCTCTAAACCATACAGCATGGCCGCTCTCACCACTGTCTCGTACTCCTTTAACCGATAATCGATTACACCAAATATCTCTACAAATACTTAATGTGTTTACATTAGCTAGCTTTTTTTTACGTTTATAGATTGACAGAATTTACACTCACGATTACATGTCATTACTTTCATTGCTGAGTGAGTCGTACTGTAGCTAAACATTACTGCTGAATCAGGGAACTGAATATGCGAATGTGGGCGGAGCTAGAAATATCGGAGACCTCTGATTGGTCAAACACGATCACAGAATCGTCATGATAATGGGCCTCGTTTATTTCTAAGGGACCGTTTACAGGACAACGTTTTCAGCCAAAAACGGGAAACTTTTTAATGCGTTTTGCCTGTTCGTTTACACGACAGCGGCATTTTGGGAACTGAAAACGCATATTTTTGAAAACGTAGTACAAGTTTTTGAAAACGCCGGCGTTATAATCTCCATGTAAACACCCAATACGGGAATCTTTGAAAACGGTGACGTCATGCGCATGCGTAGTACGTGTTCGGTATGTAGACATGCGCAGCCCGTGTCTATTGTAAAGGCAAGCGCATATATAACACAGTGTTTTTGGTCGTTATCGCGGATATGCGTAAACGTGAATCGTTTTGAAAACGTTGTCGTGTATATGTTTTTTTATACGTTCCATTTTTGACTACATCGTTGTCGTGTAAACGTGGCCTGAGTTATTTGTAGAAGCATTTACACAATAAATGTGGTGTTCATGGAAATCCAGTTAGTTCAAAAAAAAAAAAAAAAAAAACATTCGTATCCTACGTTTTTCGCCTGAGTTTGTATAAATGCGAAGCGTAATTGATTAATTCACACCTAATTAACCTTTTCTGTAATTTGTCTCCAGATTATTTTTATTGCTATAGACGTGAATGAAAATAACTCACACTTCTGCCTCTGAGAAATTCAGATTCTTTCGCCGTTTTGTTCTCATTTCACGCCATCAGCTCACTGTGAACTTCGCCTTTTATGGAGTTTTGCACTAAATGCAAATGAGCCTTGCTGTGAATGTACTTTGAACTTTTACGGGTGATCGACATTTATCAACATACGCAGAAAATCATCTGTAGTGAAACTTCTGTAAATCTGACGGGGATTTTTAGTTCGATGTGGTCTACAGAAATATTTGCACACTTTATTAAAAGATCTAGCTAGCAAAGTAGCATAGTGAATTTTTCTCTCTTTTCTAATGTCCTTTTTTTTTCTGGTTGATTTGGGAAGAAACTCCAGAATTTTATCACATAATTAAATGTTTCATAATTGTTTTTATTCATTTACATACAAGAATAGTCTCAATTTTACATTTCTTACCCAAATATTTAAATTAAGCCAAATCCAAAATGGCTTCCTGTTCACTATATGTGCTCACTACATACGGCATTAACATATGCGGTTTTAAGGTTCAGCCACATGTGAGCATGTGGAGAAGTTTCTACTCAAACTTATCCGTAATTTCAAACAAGATTAAAGTATTGGCACCCTCTGGCAGGACAACAAACTCACTGTGTCTCATGCTCAATAATAATGAGGAATCTATACACGTTTTTTTTATTTTATTTCTGCATTAAAAAAAATGATTTTACATTAACAGAGGCTATGACCATCACTCGTCTCCAACCCGTAACTTTCATACAAACGCCTCCTACTTTTACAGGTGCTGTTATGTCATGGAAACTACGTACAGGTTCTCAGCCAAGGTTTGGATAGGTTCTGGATTCAGGAAGGTAAGCATACCAGACTGCACCGTCACACAGCTCCAATAACACGGTACTAACACCTCATACTCGGTTTATTCGAAATATTCACTTCCTGTTACTCTTTATACCTACGCAAGGTTTGCTGTTGATTCTGCGTAAATTCTGAGCCTTATTTCAAGTCACTAGTTTTCTCTTTCTGTTATATCATTACACAAATCACAAGTCTTGGTTAAGAAGCACAAAGTACTTGAGGTTTGAATGAAACACGAAGGATCCTCACTTAATAGTCAACATCTGAACACCTGAACATCTGAAAAATCCACTGTTCCTTGATTTTGTGAAGGGATTTCCATTATCCCAACCTCCATCACTCCATCGCACCTTGTACTTAAATAGAAATAAACATGAACGACTACGGACAAACTGGTGCCACTGGATTTACTATAATGGTACGTTGCTACCTTTAAATTTACAGACAGCAGAGTTCTTGGCACGGGAACAGACGACAACCCGGATTGCTGTCCTTACACCAATATTATCTGTGGAATCTTACACCAACATTCATACACTGCCTAGTGGTGTTAAGCTGGACAAATCATCTTTTGAAGTCTTTCAAAACATGTGCACAGATATTATTATAATATTATTACATCATACACAGAGCAAACATCAACCATACACAGTACTAGGGTCTTGAGTCGATTCAGTTAAATGATTGATTCAGATTCACTCAGTTGCACGAGTCATTTGAGTCAATATAGATTATAATGTTGATATTTTGCATTATTTTATTATACAGTATGTTTGTATGTCTGTGTTTAGATAATGGTAAAAAAAAAAAAAAAAAATCGCCAGCTCTGACTGAATGACTCTGAACTGGACTCAATAAACTCAGTGAGTCATTAAACTGATTCGCTTGAATGAGAGAAGAGTGAATCAAGGAGTCAAGGAGTACAGATCAGGTTCAGCACACACAAATTGCAAATATGACTCATACAATTTATGGAACAAATAAAAATATAAAGTAACATAAATCTAAGTTTGATAATCAGGAAGTTGGTTATGGATATATATGAAAATTTGTGCTTTGGCAACTGAACAAAAGGAAGGATTCAGTGCACTGATTCGTTCACCTTAGTGACTCGTTCAGAAAGACTGAATCGTTCGTCTAGTCCAGACACGATCCTGTGCTGCCTAACTGTAACTGTCTGAGCTTTACTGTCAGCACAAACAGCTTAAACTATAGACACATCTGCTTTCCCAAAAACACGTGTAACATAGATTCTGTTAGTGGTTCTCTTCCTAAATCACGTCAACCTGTTCTGCTGTTATGGGTCTCGTCTCCAAAAGAGGCCTCTTGTTCAGGCCAGACTCTGAAGCCAGCTTGATTCAGCTGTTTTTCAGAGAGCACGTGGGACAAGAGCAGAGCTGTGCTCCAAAGACGAGACAAAAGCAGCAGAAATCCGAGTCTTTGTGACTCATTTAAGGCAGAATCTATTCAGAACAAGACAAGAACCCAAAAAAGGAGACATCTGCCTTCTCTTGTTAACAGAAGGTATCTTGCTAGGAGTAGAATAATATTTCTCCTCAAGATCTATACAGATTTACTTACAACCAGAACTCGGGTTTATTTATAGAATAAAATTAAATTTTCACTTGTAAGAAACAGGATAAAGACAGAATCGGGTCACAGCTATGGATCTGAATCTTTTAATGATTCAAATCTGGTTCAGTCTTTGTTGTAAAGGCACGATCAAACCATCCAGGTTCACATTATTGGCGTGATGTTTATAAAAATATCCTTGAAGACGTTTTCACAATCCAAAATGGCCGCTGCTTAGTAATGATAAATAATGAGCATTAAATCGCGTGTGCAGTTAATGGAGTTAGTGGCGTGTGTCCCACATGGATGATGTCATGTGCAAAGGGGGAGGAAATAATATTTCAGTGAGTTTTAGTGTGTGCTCATCGGTCTCAGCAGCTGTGTTCGGATCTGAAACTGAAACTATAACAGCGATAAAGGACAAATAAAAGACAAAAATAGGTTAAAAACATGACATAAAATAGAAGAGTGTAGGCAGGAGTGTGTATTATTTTAATAATCTGTTCAAATGCTGCTTGAAATGATGGTGTAATAATAATAATAATAATAATAATAATAATATCTTCAAATTCAGCACAATTATCTCATTATTAACATTTCTGTCAGATTAATTTGTGTACATTTCCGCCGTCCCCCAAGGGACTTTCAGGTTGCGTAGATCACAATAAAAGTGCTAAAGTAATTTATTTATATTGACTCCAACCTACATTTTAGACTTGTAGGAATAAACGGAAAATGAGCGTGTGATTTCTCACACACACAATCCTCCATAAACCAACACAGCCAGTATAACAGGAACTAACTTCTTTCATCGGACATTCAACATGAACTGTATCTATAAATGGATAAAAAAAAGTATGAGGTATCGTTCTTTAATTAATTAATAAAGCGTTGTCAAATTGCTGTGGTATAAAAGGAATAAAATACTTCCTGTTATAGGAGAATAATCAGCTTCTGGGTGGTTACAGTAACTCCGCTTCATCGCACCACCCTGTCGTTGATTATTTTACTATAACAGAACAACACGGAGAGTTTTATTCCCAGTTATAGTGGAAAGTCAGAGTTATAAAAGACATCTGACGATAGAAAAGTGTAATATCATACTAATAAATATTATATCACTATATTACCAAGTTGTAATCAATAATAAGTTATTTTCTACATATTAATTTCAGTTCGTCAGATTTTTTTTCTCTGTCGATGACCGCGTGATGACCGAAGACCTTTTCTGTTTGGTGTGTTTTCTTTCCGGTGTTTAAACGTCGAGTTCCTGTCTGGACTGGAGTTTTCTTTTCTTTCTAATCCTCCAGTTAAACCACCGCCACAACACGTGTGTAAAATATACGGGTTTGAACTTCAGCGTCTACCAGCATGCTTTAATAACACCACTCTCTTCTTACAGACTCCACACACACACACACACACACACACACACACACACACACACACACACACACACACTTCATACGCTAGAGCACTGTTAGCATTTCTTACCACCAAATACCGATATGACTCAAATTCAAAAGTTAGAGAAGAGAGAAAGTTAGAGAAAACGTAGCTGTAAATGTGAATTCATGTATAAAGATCAGTATAAAGTTCACTGATCAACTAAATTTTAACCTCTACACTGTTTCCGACGACATGTTGGATCAGTCGATGTGGAAACGATATGTGCGGCTTTAGGATTTTAAATTTGTAAATCTGAATTGATTTATTGGTTTATTTCGAAATATTATAGCTGGTTTGGAAGCTGAACTTGAACTTCAAATAATCAGATAATATTCACTACTCAAATAATCAGATATTATTTGGTAAATAAAGTGATTAAATAAATATTATTACAACTGATAGATAGATAGATAGATAGATAGATAGATAGATAGATAGATAGATAGATAGACAGACTAAGTAAGTAACTAAATACCGTTTGATGACTAAATGCCTTAATAATGATATTTGCAGCATCACAGGGAGGTCCTTTCAGTTCTTCACTTCTAATTGGCTAAAATGTAAAATGTAATGTATTTTTTTAGATATAATTTTTTCTATCTTTATAAAGACCTTCAGCTGCTAATTAATGTTGTCCCTCTGAGGAAACCCTTAAGAGGATTTTATGAAGAATCCTACAACATAATGTTTCCTATCAGAACAGGTTCCATGCAGAACCCTTTTTTATAAATCTCCGAACCTGTAATTATCCACTGAATCATTAAAGAACCTCTGAGGAACCCTTTTTACTTTTATTTAGTCTTAATACTTAGAACCTGTCAGGAGTTTAATATTTCACTTTCTTGGTATTAGGGGGGGAAAAAAATTGGATAATTAAGGGTTCTAAGTTTCTTGATAAGACTTAAGAGTTCTGGGCTTCCTCAAAGAACACACTGAAGAACAACCCTTAAGAAGAACCCTTAAGCATTCTCAATTTTAAGAAGCTAAGAAAACTTATCTATCCAGCGGACCCTTAAAGAACTTCTGAAGAACTCTTTTTCTAACACCTAGAACCCGTCATTCGTTTAACATTTAGTCTTGGTACTAGGTAGATGAGTAGAACTTCAAGAGTTCACTGGATTTTAAAAAAGTTAAAAAAATGTTTCTACTTAGAACCATCTGAACCATAGAGAAACTCTCTGTTGTAGGGTTCTACATAGAACCTTTAAGGGTTCCCCCAGAGTGTATGCTACAACAAAGCCAAAGCATAAGCTTACCTTCAGTAACCAAAAGGAAATATTTTGGTCCTTTGGGTTTTTCAAATAGCATAATGATTCCTATCAGAACAAATTCCATGTAGAACCATTTTTGGAAGCTAAGAACTCTTAATTATCCAGTGAACCCTTGAGGAACCCTTTTTTCTTAAATACCCAGAGCCCATCAGGAGTTTAACATTTAGCTATCTCGGTATATTTCTTTAAGTTCTTTAAGGTTAATTGAATAATTAAGAGTTCTTGGCTTAAAAAAAAGGGTTCTACTTGGAAACCCTCAAAGAACATTAAAGAGTTCCTCCAGAGAAACAACCCAAGAAGCCAAGAAACCTTAATTATCCAATGGACCCTTAGAGAACCTTTGAAGAACTAATTTTTCTAATATCTAGAACTTATCAGTCGTTTGACATTTTTAATTCGGACTTGGTGCACTTTTAGAAAAAAGGTTCTTTAAGCGTTCTTTAAGGTTTCATTGTATAATTAAAGGTTCTTAAGTTGAAGAAATATTTCTTCTTAGAACCTTCTGATAGAAATGCTCTCTGTTGTATGGCTCTACAGAGAACCTTTAAGGGTTTCCCCAGTGTGTATGCCTACAACAAAACCAAAGGATGAGCTTACCTTTAGTAACCAAAAAGAAATGTTTTGGTTCTTTTTGTTTTCCAAATAACAATGTTGCGTATCAGAACAAATTCCATGTAGAACCCTTTTTTGGAAGTGAAGAACTCTTAACACTTAAATACCTAGAACCCATTAGGAGTTTAACATTTCGCCATTTTGGTATACTTCTTTAAGTTCTTTAAGGGTGAGTAGAATAATTAAGAGTTCTTGGCTTCCGAAAAAGGGTTCTACTTGGAAACCCTCAAAGAACATTGAAAGCTTCCCCCAGAGGAACAACCCTTAAGAACCCTTAATTATCCAACGGACACTTAAAGAACCTTTGAAGAACCTGTCAGTCATTTAACATTTGGTCTTGGTACTTGGTGCACTCTTAAAAACAGGTTCTTTAAGCGTTCTTTAAAGGTTCAATGGATAATTAAAGGTTCCAAAAGTGTTTCTACTACTCCGTCGTAGGGTTCTACATACATAGAACCTTTAACGTTAACGGTTCCCCCAAGAACGTCTAAGAGTGTGTGCCTTCATCTAAACCAAAGCATAAGTTTAACTTCAGCACCCAAAATATTTCTTTTAATCTATTAAATAAAATCTGTGAAAACTTTGTATTTTTCCGAGGACCGAGTGACTGTGAGGACATTCAGAAGGTTATATACATGCATGAAAACACACACACACACACACACACACACACACACACACACACACACAGCTAAAATTACAACCACCATAAAGACACAGTGTGGTTTGATCCATTAAAAATGCCGAACAAAAAGCAAAGGAATCAGACATGGAGCAGAAACATGTTCAGAACCTGTTCTACACAGTCTGGGAATTAAAGCTCGGTGTACAGCTTGTGTGTGTGTGTGTGTGTGTGTGTGTGTGTGTGTGTGTGTGTGTGTGTGTGTGATTTATTATTTCGCCGTCAGCTGCATTTCCCACGGCGTCAGTTCGTAACTAACTCACCTCCTTCTATAACATCTATACGCTGTCTCCCATTAACGCTCGTATAAATCACTTCATTAGCTTCTCACACTGGGACAAACAGAACCACAACAATCAATAACTATTACGTTTGTGTTGACCCGCAATCTATATTTCTCCCCAGGATCATTTATCTTCTCTTCACTGCGCTGTAGAAGGAGCTCCGACAAACCGGAGAGAATTTCAGGAGCTGATCAGCTCACCTGTGATAAGATCACAGCGCCACTAATATTAACGTTACAGATCTGTATGGAAAGTAGAGTAAAAGACATTTTAAACATAGGTGCACGTTTCAGGCAAATACATTAATTATCTGAAACGAAGAAAACAGCATTTTACCTGTTCCATGTTCCAGCCCACTCTACACCTACACTTTACCTTTAAATCCTAAAATAATCATTAGAAATACTTCAATAATCTTATTATTTTTGCATTAATGAGTGAATCTGTTCAGGAATAGTCCATTACACGTCTTGAAAAATTTACCTTTTATTTGCACGTAGCTCTCTTACCTGACCCCATTCACCCCTGTGAAATATCCGGAACGTTCCAAGTTCACATGTTCAAGGAGAAAACTGCATCACCCAAACTTTCTGAAGATCACGGGAAGAAGAAAACTAAGTTCTCTCGCGTTCTCTCAAGTTCTATTTATTTATTTATTTTCAATGATATTGCAGTATTGACTGATGACGTCACTTTTGAACAGACAACCCTGTTACCTAAACTACAGATCGAACGTGAATTATTAATTAAAAAAAAATAATAATAAATTTAAGCAAATCATTAGAATATCCTTAACGCCCTCATGTCCGTCCATTAGCATGGATCCAAGTTAACCTCATTTTGTGTACTTGCTATGCTAATTCCATGCTAATTCTATGCTAAAAACACAACCCAAATGATATAATTTAGCCAAATTATAGACTGAAAGTAAATTAATTTACTAATTTAAAAAAAAAATTCATTTCAAGTAAATCATTAGATTGCCTTTAAGGTTCTCATTCCATTAGCATGGATATTAGTTAGCCACGTTTCTATATTTGCTAAAAAAAATACATTTAAAATTACAACAAAAAAAAAAATACATGTAAATCATTAGAATTTAGTTCGAAACCACATTTTGTGTATTTGCGTATTAATTCTATGCTTTAAAAAAACATGTTACTGAATCCAAGACCAAAATAATAAATAGAAACCATATTTGGTGTTACTGCTAATACTATGAGAAAAAAAATTAATTTAATTTAAATTAATCCATGTATAAATGTTACTTATCCAAGACCAAAATACAGGCTGCCAGAAAAGACATGAGATGGTTGCCTTTGATTCAAAGCTGAAAAAAAAAAAAGATTTAGAAAATACAATTTTAAAGTTTAATCGCTTATATTAACCATATGGACCTCCTGTGTTGCCAGATTGGGAAAAAATCAGATATTAGAAAAGACAAAAACGAGACAAACATGAGCCGTTTAGTTAAGTTGTGAACGTCGTTTCCCATCTGCATAAGTTCAGGCGCTCAGAGACGAAGCAGAAGCATTACACTGTGCCATTTTCACAGCTGGATCCACAGCAGCAGAGAAGAATTTGTAGAAGCCTTGTGGTGAGTTCATCTGTCTCTCAGTGTGGGTCTGATGCTGAGTTCACAACATGTTTTTTTACCTCATCCGTGTTCTTCCTCCATCACCGAGAGACCAGGATTCGATTTCTCTGCATGTTCCATTTAATGATAATGGCTCATTGGTCCTAGATCAATACACCGAATTGCAAATGACCCACATTCCTACAAGCATGATGCATTCAGCCTGCTTCTGACGGCCAGATCGAAATTTATAACAGAACAACAAAGACGTTATCCACCTTGTTTTCCATCACGAGAGTCTGTGTGTTTGAGATATTTTGATTTCCAGGCAGTTGCATTCACCTATTTTAGCCGAATTACACTGCCTAGTATTATCGTTTCCTCTATTTAAGTGTAGTTGTGCTTCTGCTTTTGCCATAGAGACAAAGAAAAGTTTATTTGATCATAAAGTGCACCAGAAGTGCCACATGAGGATGTGAGGCACCTTTTACGACCTCGCTGTAAAGTTTCTCTTCAGCTTTGCTCTCGAAGGACCGTATGTCACTTTGTCGACAGAAAACCTGAGGAAGATTCCAGAAGACTTAAATAAATATAAAAGCAGTGTGCAAATGGCTGAATTAGCTACCTGCTAACTGCTACCATCGTTAGCTAGTTGTCTGAGTACGACAGCGTAAGCCTTGTGAACTAGCACTGATTACACTAGCTAGCTAAGCCATCTAATTACCTATGCTGCTAATTCAACTTAGTAAAACCAAATCAGCAGTTCATTCTGTGGCACCACATGCACTTGTTACTGTCCTGATTAGCCTAGCTAGGATGCTAGAGCAGAAAACTAATCAAATGCAAGTGCCGCACAAACCGCAAGGAAGCATGAGGTCATTTTTACTCACATCCACCAGACAGGAAAGAAAAGTGGCAAAGAATTTTGCAAAGTAAAGCCAGTGCACTGATTGTATTTACTACTAAACATTTAGAACAAATGAGAAAGCTAATCTGAAGTTAACTGAGACATCGAAGGACTACCGCTGCATTAAAACTATTCCAATTTCACCTCTACTCGGAAAAGCAGAAAGTGACGTGACATCATGTCAACATGGCTGCTCACACCATCAACACTAAACAAAGCAGCACGTTTTTACTCTTAGGCGTGATTATAACAGTAGTATTTGCTTTAGACAGTGATTGCATTTCAGTGTAGCACGACTGCAACACGTCGATAAAAGTGAAACGCAATACGACCGGGAATTTCATTCAGTTCCGGCGCAAAGTCAGAGATCGACGCTTTGCTTTTCAGTGTGGAACGTTTTCTGCATGTCAGTAACGAACAGCGATAATTTTTTGCTTATTGTAGTTCACGTTTTTTTTCACTGGTCTGATTATATTTCGTGCCATGGAATCTTCTCCATAGGTAACAATTCAGGTGTGTCACATCAGTCGTTACTTTTCTGGCTCCTCCGTTAAACCCCTCCCTCAAGATGAAGAACCACAACAAGCCACGCCCCCTACCTGTAACACTATTATATCTCCAACCGTTCTGTTATTAACCTGAATTTTTTTCCAGCATCGACTGCTGGAAATATGTGCATATAAGTGGAAAAAAAAAACTAGCACCATCGATTCAGATTTCTTACACATGACAAAATGGATATGCAAATTGTCACTCCAAATGCTTGCGAGGTCACAGATCCATTATTACCGAGCATTCAGGCTATTATACATAAGCGTTTATAGCCTCCCAAAGTACAAAAACCCATCTGCGAGCTATAAAATATTTAGTCCAGCTAAAAGAGTATCAAAGACATTTCACAGCTGATCCGGATCAAGGCTTTGCACAACTCATGATGAAATACAGAGCAATCACGAAAGCATTGAAAAGGTTAGACAGCAAAACAGTGCAGAGCCTTCTGGCTCGACAGCAATCCTCCACAAATCTGCAACGGGAGACAGACCCAAGAGAGACCTCCAGGCCTTCTGGGCCGCTGCCAAGATTGAAAATAATTCTGAACACCCGGAGAGTTTCACTTTTAAAACACTGCATCGTTGTGGCTTCTCCTTTCCAAATCCTGCTGTTTCGTGGTTTCTCATGTAAACAACTGGGAGAAGAAACACAAAGAACCTCCCCAGGAATACTTTCAAATCCAAACACGAAGGTCTCTGTCACAGAGTGACGAAGAGCAGAGATTTGAGTTGTGGGAGAAAACAATGAGGAGGATATAATTGGATTAGACCTTTTACTCCACATGAAAGCTGTACACAATTTGCTATACACTGTATGATGCATCTATAAATACAAATACAAATAAAGCAAGAAAAGGAAAACAGCATCTCTACAATCTGACGGTTTACGTTTAGAAAAGTTCACCCTGTGCACATTTCTTTGTCTCTAATACATTTGGGATGCATGCTTCACAAACAACCATTATCATAATGATTTCTAATTAATCTCTCATGAGATAATGAGGATACATTTCATGCACCGCTGCGTGAGAACACTACAATCTTTTCAAATCAACAGTGTGCATGAGAAAAATATCTTTAAAAAAAAAAAAAAAAAAAAAAAAGCTTGGAAAAAAGCATAATATGGTTAATTTGATCTAAATTTAATTTAAAGAGAGTACAAAGTTCAGTGCTGTAATCAGATTATAGAAGCACCACAGCAGGTGAGCAAACAAAACAAGCGTAACAAAATTTGCCGGGTTTAAAAAAAACAAACTGTATGATGTTTTAATTAAAGCGTTGCACCGATAATCGGGGCAATAACGTCATCGTGGGCACTATCGTGAAGATGCAAGATGTAAAATTATCATAGCTATCATAGCTATCATGGTGAGGTTCAAAACACAGCCAGTGGGAGTAATCACTGAAATATCCATAATTGTTAATATTAAAAACTAAGTAACAGTAAACATGAACTCGGACTAGAAAATTACGGCTTGGACTTAATGATAAATAGACAAACAGATCAGAATTAAACACAGAACAGGTGAACACAATCAGGCAACAAACCAATGACAGGAAAAGATGTTCCCTAACTAGGGGTTGCTTGAGTGTTTCACTCATTTAATTTGCAAATTATGATTAAAAAATATCACCAAGAAGTTAGATTTTGTGTGCTACTATTTTGAAATCGCATTCAAACAAGCTACATTTTAATAATTGTCTTTTCACTACCATGACAAGCTGTACTAGCATAGTTCAGCAACAAAAATGGACACGTCTGTCCATCCATCTACCTCCGCTAAACAAACCAGCATTGTTTCTTAAACCTCATACTACTCTAGACCATTACAGAGTACTAACACTAACCGGTTTTCCTGTTACACTTAGTCTCTGAATTTAAAAATTCACCTCTCACCCTTGTGGCCTTCAAACGTACTGAAAGGTTTGTTTTGCGTATCAGCCTTCTGAATCTTTTCCATTAGTAGATTTTTTGAAAGTAAGGTCAGAGTTTCACATTTGAGACGCAGCTCATGACGACAGTCACGACAACGGCAGAGAGTTTCGAAAGAGACCGCGCTCATCAGTGTGTTTAACGGAAACCTGACGGACAGGGACGTCTTGAGCAAGGAAGTGAGTGAGTGCACAGAATATCCCGATATATTTTAGGCACTCATATCACACATACGAGCACAATAAAACGTACAAATGTTACAGTAACCCTTAGTTTCTGATAACGGTTAATTTCGCATCCGCCACGTTTGAGTTTGCTTAACTTTAATTTGACAATTTTGATAAACGGCGCACGAGGCAAGGGTCAAGTCTTTCTGTAAGACTCAACATTATAACATTAACATTATAAGTGTTTCCGTTTCTGTTTCATAAAACTGCAACACATGCATCCATATTTTTAGCAATTGTTCAGCTGGAGCTCGCAAGCAATCACAAACTAACCTGCTAACAATATTCGAGCAAGAATAGTCAACATAATGTCTCCCATTGGTCACAAACAATAAACTAGCGGCTAGCTGCTCACTGAAATCGCCTGTTTGAGCTCCACCCTGATGAAGAAACTTGCAAAATGAAAATCTAGCACGACTGAAGGTTTTAAGTGTCTATTCACGTAAAAATAGAAAAGAACGTAGCACTATTCAGCTACCAGTTATTTCCAGCCCACCTGAGAGAGTTTTTTTTTTTTTTTACATTGGTGTAAATCATCTCAAACTTCCGTCATGTTGATTAACAGTAGACATTATGGAGAAGACTACTTTCCAAATGTGTTGTATATTTATTTATAACAGTTTTGTATTTGTTTAAAGAGGTTTTCGCATGTTTCTTAGAGACGGCCTGCACATTCATTACAGCTGCACACAGTAAACACTAAACCTTCTTTATTTATAGCAATACGAAAATATTTTCTCAAGCACTTCAGAGATAGATGTATAAACAGAAGGAACTGTAACGCGATGAACTTCAAGCTCCTGTTGCTTCCTGAGGAATAAAAGCATTGTGCCGTTTGCACACACCAGATGAAAAGGCGAGACAGATGGGACTGCGGCTTGTCCCCAGACATTTCACAAGTTCCCCGCCCCAAACCTCGGCTACACACAGGAGCAGAGACGTGCGATTGTTACACGCGGTGTTCACGTCGTCTCTTTCACTCTCCTAATTAGCCGACACACAGCGTGCTCCGGCTCCCTGACTTGCGCCTGAAAGTAGCCGGGAGCAGAGACACCTGTGGGCTTTATCTGCCCTCTCCCCCATACCGAGCTCTCACAAAGCCGTACACACGCCTCTGACCGGCTTCCTCACGGCCCTGCTCTGCATTTATAACACTGGAGACGGGCTACAACCGAGTCGCTATTCATCCCTGCCGAGGAGAGACCATTAGCGGCTGCAGGCAGGTGGAGCTCGGCACAATGGAGCTCTCTAATAAAGCATTACTTCTGAGGCCTGGAGACAGACGGGGAAAACCTTTTGTGTCCAAGATCAAAACATATAAAGCTGTTTTTTTTAATGCAATCACTGAAATCCAGATACAGAAGAGAGCGTGTGTGTGTGTGCGCGTGTGTTTGTGTGTGTGTGTGTGTGCGTGCATGTGTGTGGTCCTAACTAGCAAGAGCAAGCAAACAGTAATAAAAAAAAACTGTAAAAATAAAGGCCAAAAATAAAATCCCCTGATCATTTATTGTGTTCTGATTCTCATCTATAAATATTAAAAAATATAACAATATAAAAATGTGCAAATGGTCCACAGAAGATAGAAGTATTTCAGGGTTCTACGGTTCTTCCCTGCAGAATAATGTTTATTTGTGTTTATTTGTGTTTATTTGTGTTTATTTGTCATTTATGAGCTCTGTACTCCTATACTGAAGAATGCTACGTGCCTTTTTTCATTCTTGTTGCTTTCCACATGGTACATCCTACTGCAACAGTAAGAAAGAAAAGATCTCCCAATATAACAGGGAATTTAAATAAATACATGAGATACATCACATGCTTTGCATTTTTTTTATTTATTAAACATTTAAAAATGTGTCTAATTGAGTGTGCATTAATGTACATTTTCTGAGATGTCATGGATATTTTGATATCTTTTTTTAAATTATTAATTTGTTTTAATAACTACGATTTGACTAATTTGATGTTGGTAATTTGACGTTCAAATTTTGTACTTATGTTAATTTTTTTGCAGATACTTTTTTTTTTACATTTTTATAAATAAAAATGTTATTTTCAATAAATCTAAAAATGATTTTTTTGTAGACAATCAAACAGGTTTTATTACTGTTTTGTAACGCAAAACTACTGTGCCGCAAATCTACAGTATATATCGTGACAGGTATCATGATATCGTAGAAATGTCTTTAAGAATCGTGATACGATATTTCTGCCATATCGATGCTACAGTATCAACAGCAACATCAGCAGCAGATAAATGACTAACAGCCGTGTTTATAATTCTGGATTCAACCCTCTAACAGTCGCTGGGTCTGACCACACCGCATCTGCTTCGTAAGCAATCAACCGAAAGCGTGTAATTATCTGTTTATAAGCTCTCGTTGGTTCAGGTGTGGATTTTGTACGAAGGCTGATGGTGTCTGGTGGCACAAACTCGGCTTGTGTATTGGCATGTCAGCGCTTTTTCACCTCTCCTCCTCTCAGAGTCAATGCGGTTAATCTGTTTAATCACCGAGGGGAGAAATGAGCTCAGTCTTCTCCTCACACACACACACACACAAACACACACTTCAGTAATCCTGCTAACTCTAAGTCCCTCCCGTCACCTGCCAATCAGCTCTCGGCTTTCTCCTTTTAAGCAGTTTCTCCTGTCGCAGCTAAAGCCTGAGGATGAACAGCAGTGGAAATGAAGACGGAGAGTCGTTCCACTATGAAAGGGATTTTCCTGACTTTTTCTTCCCCCGTAAATGATGAGCAGATGAGAAGATTGTTGGCGGCAGGTTTCAACAATGAAGCAGACCATAAATGTTTCCCCCCCCAAAAAAAAACACACACACACACCCAAGTTTCAGACTTCAGGTCAGTCTGAATGTGTTACGTGCTCACTGCGTCCTCTATTAGTAGGCGATGAGAGGAAGTCGTGCAACGGGAACTATCAGGGTCTCGCATCTACGACACAAAGTCTGTTTCCGCATGATAAACCCAGGAACTTTTGCTGCTCTGAGCTTCCTTCACAGATGAGGGGATTGTTGTTCAAGACAACAGGCCATTAACTCGGACCTTGAGGTTGACAAGAGCACGTATTTAGGAAAGAACAAAATGTTAACTGTGGGCTGAAAATCAGTCGTGAAGGTCGCAGCTCAAGGCAAACTGTGCTTTTAGCCGGGAAAAAAAAACATTTCAGAATGTTAAAACCTCCTTGAGTTCAAAAATTACAAATTTAAAACAGTTATCTCCTTTTAGGTGTTTTGTTCTCATTTAATTAATTCAAACAGCACAGCACACTCCACTATCGTCACATTTCTCCATTTAAAACAGCTAAAAAAACCTCTTTACTTCAGTATAAAACTTGGAATTTTGGGGCGGAGCTATGTATGAACTTAATTTGTGATGTCACAAAAAAAAAACTCCACAACTTTCGATATTTCGATTGTTATCTAGCTAACCGAAATAATGTTAGCGAGGAACAAATTATGGTTGCCATGGGAACATTATATTTAACAGATTTAGCTGCTGTTGAATAATTCGGCGAGAAAATTATGATGTAAATCGAGACTTATATCTGTGAAATCTCATTCATGTCATTCTAGTAATGCAAGCTAGTTTACTAGCAGTTGACTAGCCGGCTAGCTACAGGTTAGCTAAGCTTCATGATATTACGGCTGGTTTATACGTTTGTGTTAAAGCGTACTTGGGCGTTTATGGATAACGTGTTAACATAAAGTCCACTGATAAACTAACTGGATGTTGTGTGTCTCTTCAGTATTGTGAGTCAACAAGCCTACAGGCCAACGCTGATTGGCTGACGCAGGAAGGGGGCGTGTCCGGTTCAGTTACGTACCCAGAACGGTTTGGGTTCATGTTGCAGGAAACACGGACTACGCTAGAGCCAAAACAACAAAGCTAGCAGAATGGAGTAGCTTGAGGAATGAGTAGCAGAAGAGGCTATTAGGAATGGGCGTTTCCTAATTTGCATATTCATGTATATTCATGATTGCTGGTATTTTAAATAAGAAGTGAAAGTCTAGATGCCCTCCTGAGTCATTTTAACTATAAACAATCTTTGAAAATGTGTTAATTAAAGGTTTGTAATTGCAGTTTGGAGGAACTTAATGTTACAACCAACATTAAAAAACTCTAAGACGCGTTATAACAACTTCACATGAGCATAACAACTTCAGCAGAAAAACAAATGAATTTTATCCTTCACTGTACAACAGTAAGAGTCCATAAGAGGTAAGAATGCATCATTTGGCACTCAGTGGTAGAGTTAGTGGAATAACAGAAATCAGGACGCTAACTTCCGCCTTCAAAACAAAGCTTTTCAACATTTACGAACATTTTTTTACAATTCTAGGATCAAACACCGGATTATAATCCTCCCTCCAGATGAACAGCCCTGAGCCAGGAGCAGAGCTCAGCTCAGCATCTGCACTGACAACAAGCCCGAACAACAAAAGCCCAAAACTGCTTTGCTGCGAGCCTCATTTCTGATTTAACGCGTTTGCGCAAAACAAGACGCGTTTCTCTGCGCAGCTCGCGGACTTGTTTACGTCTTTTTTACGCACTCAGTTGAACACAAAGCCGTCAGTTTTGGGTCGCAGAGAGGAGAAAAGTTCAGCCTGAGATTTTCTCCAGTCTGCTCCCGTTACACTGGCGGTGTGTTTCCGTGGAAGTGGAGAAAGTGTTCCGTGTCCCACTCACCATGTGCTTTAATCCGCTCCAGGGTCTGCAGCAAAGAACCCGGTTCCACAACGCGCAGGAACGCAGAGGAACGCAGAGGAACGCAGAGGAACGCAATCCCAGCGACTAAAAGGCGTGAAAACGTAGCGGCTGCGTGAACACACTGTAGCTCCTGATCATCTCACGGATACTGCAAGCTCAGAGCCTCAGCCGTGTGTGTGTGTGTGTGTGTGTGAGCTTCAGTGGGCGGGGACGCATCCGATCATACACATATGGTCATGTTTCAGTTAGGAGTGGTCCCTAAAAATTCACTGATTCTCCCACAAACGTTGTTTATTTTCCAGGGTTAGTTTTTAAAATGTACATTTCACCAAAAAAAATTTAAAAAAAATAAAAATAATCATAATAATAATATGATTTGTGGCTTTATGTTAACTTTTATGTCACCATTACTACTGCAAAAAAGTACTGATTATTATACTGAACATTTCTGAAATGAATTACTTTAATCATTATTTCTTAGACCATTAAACAACTTTATGTTATTGTGTTAAAATAAAGTAATAAATATATTTAAAAATGCAACGGATTTCATGATCAAATGTAACACAATCTTAAACTGAATTAGCTTTTATTTTCATTCCTTTCATTTAATTTCTGACTAAAAATTTTTATTTTAGTATTTTACGATGAAGTTAGCTTTAAACCTGCAAGCGACACAAGGTGACGTGTCCGGGGGGCGGAGCTTATTTAATTGCCAGGTTGTGGGCTGGGTCTTGTAATTGCATTCCTATGAAGTAAGAGCACATCACGTGTTGTTTTGACTGGAGGCAGGGTTTATTTAACTCCCACACTTTGGGGAGGGGCTTATTTAATTCAGACACTATGGGGCGGAGCTTATTTAATTCCCAGTTGTGGGCGGGACTTCTGTAATTCCCACGCTGTTTGGAGAGTGGTTTATTTAATTTCCACACTGTGAGGGGCGTGGCTTATTTAATTTCCACACTGAGAGGTGGGGCTTCTTTTATTCCCACCCCCTGCTGGGAAGGATGTATGTAATTCCCACACTGTGGGGCGGGGCTTATTTAATCTCAACACTATGGGGCGGGGCTTATGTCTAGTAAGAGATCAGCGAAAAAGATAGCGTGCTGTTACAGGAAAATAATCAACGGTGGCGTGGTGTGATGTGACCTATTTTCCTATAAGAGTACATCCCGAAGTGTTTTATTCCTCTTATACCACAGCAGTTCTTACAATTTTTGACTTATTAAAGAACGACACGTCATACATTTCATTCATTTACAGTTACATTTAATGTTGTGGAACGTCTGTGAAATGAGTTAGTTCCTGTTCTCACTTACGTTATAGCAGCTAGTTAATAAGACAAAAAAAATCAGCTTGTCATCTTTTGTTACCGAGAAACCGCAAAAAAGCGTAAACTCCTCTGTCCTGAAGAGGAAAGTTGTCCTGTCGTAAAACTTAAAGTTACAGCTTTACTGCTTCTATACACGTTAACCCTTTATGGTACATCTCCTCGTTTTTTAAAATCGGTTTTTGATTAATGGAGCGTCCACCCGTACGAGTCCCTGTGAACGAGCTGTTGCTATAGAAACGCTAACACGCTAGAACGAGCGCATTAATATAAACACACAGGGATCTGAATGATAATGAAAATTAGAAGGGGTGGAGTCAGGGCCATTAGTGTAGATAGTGCGTAGCTGTCCTGTGTGTGTGTGTGTGTGTGTGTGTGTGTGTGTGTGTGTGTGATTTTGAGCAGTTAAAGAGATTTCAAGAAGATTGTATTAGAAATTATATCCATTTTAATTATGTAACTGTAACTTCCACCCATCAGCAATGTGTATCATATGGAATGAAGCATAATCGTCGCACTGTTCTGCATTTCTTAACTCTAGACAGACACAATGTTAAAACCTCCTTGAGCTCAAAAATTACAAATTTAAAATAGTTATCTGCTTTTGGATGTTTTGTTTTCATTAAAAGCACAGCATAAACCACTAAAGTCATTTTTTTCCATTAAAGCAGCTAAAAAAAACCTCATTACTTCAGTATAAAACTAGGGATTTGGGGCGGAGCTATGTATGAGCTTAATTTGAGTTAAAATAAACCCCACACCTTTCGCCCAATCACGTTCAGTATGCTAATTATTCGAGGACAACACTGTAGTACCCGTACAGTTTAGCGTGCTCAGCTTGTTATCTAGCTAACCGAACTAATGTTAGCGAAGCCCAGATGGTGGTTGCCAAGGTAACATTATATTTTAACAGATTTAGCTGCTGTTGAATAATTCAGTGAGAAAATTATGATGTAAATTGAGACTTATATCTATGAAATCTCACTCATGTCAGGCTAGTAATGCAAGCTAGTTTACTAGCAGTTGACTAGCCGGCTAGCTACAGGTTAGCTAATCTTCGTGATATTACGGCTGGTTTATACGTCTGTGTTAAAGCGTACTTGAGCGTTTATGGATAACGTGTTAACATGAAGTCCACTGATAAACTAACTGGATGTTGTGTGTCTCTTCGGGGTGCTGTGAGTCAACAAGCCTACAGGCCAACGCTGATTGGCTGACACGGGAAGGGGGCGTGTCCGGTTCAGTTACGTACCCAGACCGGTTTGGGTTCATGTTGCAGGAAACAGGACACAGGAAAGAGAAGGAGGTACTGAGTGATGGACAGCTGATGGACAGGTGGAATTCCCTGACTGGATATTTACCAATCATATCATCATGACACGTCTATAGAGGGATGGAACAACAGTCAGCGTGCGTGTGCGCGCGTGTGTGTGTGTGTGTGTGTTTGACCAGTGGACTCTGACATTCACTGAGAGCTCCATGCTGCCTGCAGTTACTTTAATTGACTGATCTGGACTCTAAGAGGGTCCGGGGAGAGCTCCATGAATAATGCCTCTAGGCAAGGTGACCCAACCTGGATCATTAGACGTTCTGCTCAGGACCTGAAAGTGATATTTATAGACACAGCTACAGATACATTACTTGACTTTCCTTCCTTGCTGTCACAGGGCACTTTCAGCCTCAGACCTGCTTTATATTCTGACAGCAGAATGACCGTTATTGCCGCATCCATCCAAGAGAGTAAAATTGGCCATGCTTTCTGGGTGGGGGGGCAGTCTGTCTCTCTCTCTCTCTCTTTGTCTCTCTTTGCTGTTAAGCACAGCAACACTAGCCAATCGTGGATGTCTGTGATCTCATGTATGCAGAAGAGGGTAGATAGCACTTTCCTCTGAGTGATTTACGCCGCCCCGGTTGATGGCTGGCTGGTGGGTGGGAAACGGCTAAGTCCAAATTCAGGAGGAAATGTGTGGGGAAAAGAAATTCCCATTATGTAAAGGAAGGTAAGCTAAAGAACAAGCTGTAGGACATAAGGATGGATAGGTTTGAAGGATTTTTCAAGATTCCCAAAACTATTCAGGATATACTTGGAATTTTATACCATTGCACTTTATAAATTCTGGATTCTGATTGGTCAGAAATGCAATCACAGGTGTATGTTAATGCACTTGTTCGAATACGTTATCCTTTCTATAGTAACAGCTCATAAAAAAATAAATTCCAGATTAAAAACCTGTGCAACTGTTGATCTGTGAGGAGATGTTTATTTAACATTTATGGAAGGAGTCTCCAGTGTCAGAGGTAACAGTTGGAGGCTGTAAATTTAAGTAACTTTAAGGAATTCATGCTTTATGGCTTTTCATAACATGACAAAATGAATTTTCTTTTGTCTTATTAACTTAAAGAGATAGAGAGTACATGTGGTGTAAGAGAAATAAAACTTCAGGACGTGCTGTTACAGGGAGATAATCAACTTCGGCATGGTAACAGTAACTCCGCTTCATTAAACCAGCCTGTCGTTGGTTATTTTCCTATAACAGCACCACACGCGGTGTTTTATTCCTTCCTCGGACCCTCACAGCACTCAGGTTATCTCCACAGCTGTGCTTCTGTTTTCTCTCTCTCTCTCTCTCTCTCTGTCTCTCTCTCTCTCTCTGTGTGTCTATCTCTGTCTGTCTCCCTCACCACTAATGGATAAACCAAGAGTCCGAGCAGTTGCCTCATTAAATCAGCAAACCAAAGAGGAGGACCATGAAGGAATCCTTGTGACAGCTGGAATCATCGGCAGGCTGTGAGCCCCGTCTCCACCCACGGCTCCCCTTCACCCTCCATCCTGACACAGGCACCGGGAAGGGAAATGTCCACTTCTCTTCCTTTATGGAAAATTGCTCTGCTATGCCAGGAATACAGCCTGCATGTTTATGATAAAACATAGCACGTTTTGTGACTGTGTGTGGAAAAGTAACAATTTAACAGTTAATACATGCATTTAAACTGTAATTCACCAAACTCAGCTTGAGAAGCTAATTGCATCAGTGTTGCTCAGTGGCCAGTAATATAATTATAATTATCTCATTTTTCCCATTGGCAGCACTAGAAACACGGATAATAAGCCCAAACAATGGCTGTTTCAGACACACACACACACACACACACATTCATTTGGAGATTCAGCTTGCTCAGCTTTTTTTGCCAGCACGGCAATCTAACTTTATATTATTATCGTTTTTTTCCAGGAAGAACCACTTTCTCCCTCAGGCAATCACGAAGACATCAGTCTCTCCTCATTGTTAATTCTGTCCATTCAAGAGAAATAAACATCTGCACCCCAGAAATGAGGACATGTCTGCATTCAGGAAGTTAACTCTACAGTTATATCATGCACAATGATGTTACTTTCCCTGGAGAGCCCCAGCAAGGTGTTATCGTTTTTCCCTAAAAGCCCATTTTGGTATTGTTTTCTTGGTATTGTTATTATCTTTATGATAATAACCATATCAAGGCCCTAATTACGCCCCATACCAGTCCTAAACTATCCTAGCCTGCTCTCTCGATTAGATTTATTATTCTCAGCAATGCAGATGAATTAAAGATTGGTGTAACTCTGGAGATGAGGAGGTTGTTTGTCTTGGCTGTAGCTTTGGAGGCAGAAAATCAAGAGAATTTGAGCGACTCGGAAGATATTTGCACAAACAAGAAAAAGCTGAAAACTGAAACTCTGACCGCCTTTAGGACCCAAAACAGAAATATTAAAACATTTGATTTGATCAAATTTGATCACATTTCCGTGATGTCATGTGTTGATGTGTTGATAACTCTGTATAAGGACTCATAAATCGAATGGTACGGTTTTATTTTATTTTATTTAACACATATTTAAGCTCAGTGGGCAGAGGATGTCAAAAGTACTGTAAAATAATTAAAACAGGAGCGATCATCCTGATCATAATCGTAATTCCCTTATAAATATCTTGAACAGAGTTTAAGAGTCTCGATGTGCATGAATGGGGTTGTAAGAACAAAGCAGTGCATTTCGTGCTTTTTGTTTTTGGGACAGAGGAATGCTGATAGATACGAAGGAAGCTGACCAAGAATCGTCTTTCCCACATTGATAGTAACGAGAAACAAAAAAAAGTAGAAGCTCCCCCACTTTGGAAATCCAGATTTAACCCCTGACTGCACAAATAAGATTCATTCATTTAAGATGTAATTAATTTATTAATGATTGTGTTAAGAGAATTAAAAATGTTTCTCTTCCAGCTACAACAGATAAGTATGATCATCCTCATTAGCTCATTCTGAAAGGGTAGAATGTCAGCAGTGTCGTGGAGAGAGAATCGTCTCAAAGGGTTTCCTGTGTGTTGAGCTTGAAAACGTGAGCCACCTGCGCTGATCTCATCCCTATCCTGACCCTGAAGCTGACCTTTCTACTGGTTAACATCAACCCCTCTTCACACACACACACACACACACACACACACACACACACAAAATGCATCTTTTGCTGCATTCGGTTTAACAATTTGGTTTGTAATTATCGAGCTACAAAGTGGAGAAAAAAACATGGACACCTCCAAGTTTTTCCAACCATTTGCTAGCAGAACTCTAGCACGCTAAGTGTGACGTGATGTACGTTTATCTTCTCAAAACAGCGAACTGTATAGTCAGTGTTAAAGTTTTAACAAGCGAACATGTCTGTATGTTATTTGATCTAAAACAAATACATGTATATACAGTACAACTCATTTAAAAATAAAGATGTGCTTCTGTGTGCGCTGTTCATGCTGTGAGCGGCCATTTTGATTTGACGTCACACGCTGAGCTCGGGGTCGAGGAAACCTTCCAGACTTTCCCAGTTGAGTTTTTGTTTTCTTTGGTTCTTCCGAGTCGTAGTTCGGAAATTCGGAGTTACGGATTTTCGTTAAAAAAAATCCTGACAAAGTTTCTGAAGATCTGCCTGATACAGATTATCTGACACAACTATCCTAAAAATCCGCACTTCCCTTAAAAAACCTTTTTCCCAATTTTCTCTGTTGCTTCAGTGTTTAATCTCACGTGGATCTCATAGAGCTGCTGCTGTAATCATAATGACTCTACTGTTGCTCATCCCAGGACTCTTATACTGTCACGGTACTGTACTCATCCTGTAAACACACTTAATACACATAGTACTCTTTGTCTTTACTCTTCCACTCCTGTGCACTGTAATGATTTACACTCCTACTATCTGATGTGACGCAGAAGAGGACGGGTTCTGTTTTCAGTCTTCTCTCATGTCACCTCAGGGAGATTTTCTATGGAGCTTGGAAGATGACAAAAGTACTTCAACATTCATTTTGTGTATTAGAAGTAAAAATTTTGTTGTTGTGTTGTATTTAATTATTATTATTATTATTATTATTATTATTTTATTTTTTGCCAGTACGTTTTCTTTGTTTTGAACTTGCTATAGATAACCTGCCTTAGAGTTGCCTTTAAACACATTAAACACATTGAAATTATGGGTAACTGTTTTGAGATTTTAAGAAATCACAACCCTAAATATAAATTCAAATCTCTAAAGTACAAATTTAATGCTGATGAGGCCAAAGAATGTGATGAATCAGGGATTCCCAGGGAAAAGTACACGTCAAACTCTTTAGTAAACTCTTTAGCCGATCGCAGCGTCTCGTGTCATTCATGAAGTGAAGTGATGTGGAGTGGAGTTAAGTGGAGACAAAATGGAAGATAGGAATGTGAATTTTTTTTTTATGTTTCATGAAATAGTGAAATTCTTATCAAGCAGCTAATTTTTGGCTAGCTAAAGGTTGTCAGCAAGCTAACGTTAACGTAGCCTAGCTAGCTAAATAGTTACGCTGAGTATCAAGTGTTAAACATCGGTGTAGAAAACTCGCCATCTAGAGTAGAATGTAAAATTTTTATTTGTTTGATCACATTGAAAGAAAAATCTACTTTTTCCTGGGAATCCTGGATGCTTCAAATTTAATATGCATCAAATCTATACTGGCAAAAATGTACATTTATAAAATACACCTCAGACTTCATATCAGCTTCCAAGCTCCATATTTTATCTGGCTTTCTCACCAGAGATCTAAATCTGCATCTGGATTTCTGTGAAGCTGCTTTCTGACAATGTCTATTGTCCAAAGTTTTAATGCAATTAAAAGCTGAAGTGTGTGACTCAACCGTGAGCAATGAGCGCAGGAATTTCAGCCAATAGACGTGTCACGGCGCATTGTATTTACTTGCACAATAATTTCCTTTTCATCTGAAAACAAGCGCTCAGACAAGATGACACAGTTTAGTCAAAGTAGAGAAGAAACGTCGTGACTCATCGAACAACTCAGAGCGATTCTTATGAACAACAGAACATTCAATGCCTTCAGTGTATCTAAACTTTTAGTCTTTGTGTTGCTTTTGCTTTATCCTTTTAATGTTGATTTTTTTCCAGGAAGTAAATGAACATGTAGAGAAATGGAGGAAGCAAAAAACTGGCACAGTCTGGTCAAACCTGGTGGACTAAAACTACGTGAATTATACACAGTGCTGTGAGCTCCAACTAAAATGATCTAAGCTACGTCTAGTGCATTGTAATTCCTGATCACGTTCCTGAACCTGCAGTACTAAAGCTTGAGTGCTTTCAGTGTTCATAAAACGTTATATTTTATGAAAGGTTTGATGTGCATTGCGCCTGAGCCGGCTCACTGAGCTGTTTACTCTGGAGGAAAGCGTTACCTGCTGGAAGCTGCTTTTAAATAAATAATGCAGCCGTCAGTTCACTGTGGAGGGAATGACGCATCGCAGTGAATCTCACTCGCAGTAAAGAAGAAAATAACAGCTTCCTGCGTACAGAATGAAATGTATGAAGATGAATCGTGTGTTGTTTTACTTTCCTATAAAAGCAGCTGTTAACGCGCTCGCTCTAATACGTTATCGTTTCTATAGTAACAGCTCATTCGTATGAACTTGCACGCCGGAGGCTCAACTAATAATAGCCGGATTAAAAAACATGATATGGTGATGAAGACTTTTATTTAACATTTAAGTAAGGAGTCTCCAGTGTCAGCGCAACAGTTTTAACAGTCAGAAGTAAAGCTGTAAATTTTCTGACATCTTCAGTACATCTTTTTTGCATTTTCTCAGTAAAAAAAAAAAAAAAGATGAAAAGCTATGGTTTTTTTTGTCTTATCAACTTCAAGAGAGAGAAAGAACAAGAGGCTGGTGAGGGAACGACTGTTTACAGCTGCTATAGCATAAGTGAGAACACGAACTATCGGTTTCTATAACATTAAACCGATATAAAGTATGACGTTTTGTTATTTAATTAATAAAAATTTTAAAATCATTGGCAAACTGCCGTGGTGTAAGAGGAATAAAACATTTCAGGACGTGCTGTTATAAGAAAATAATTGACTTCAGGGTGGTAACAGTGACTCTGCTTCATCACACCATCTTGCCGTTGATTATTTTCCTCTAACAGCATGACACGGAGTGTTTTATTCTTTATTTCATGTAGAATAATCAATTAGCTATTTCAAATTATTACAGTTATTTAAACTATTCCTTTCTGAAGTGACCAGTGATGGAACAAACAATGCTCCAAGGTCCTTTCAGCTAAACTAATAACAAAAATCTAATCTTTTTGAGTAGCATTTTATGAGTAAATAAATTACTGGTGTGAGCAGAACAGGGACACGGGAACAGGAACTGCTGCAACATGGCCTTTTTTTATCCAGAATGCTGAGGCAGTAGGTGGGAGACCATCTGTCGTGCCCCCTGTCCTTGTTTCCGCAGTGGCCTTGAAACAGACGACCGTCCTGCTGCTGAAAGGAAGAAGAAAGAACAGAAACCGTGCAGTTTGACAGGCTTTAAGAACAGAAGCAGAAGAGTTTGATGATCCCTAGCTTTGCGTAAGAGATTAGCAATTAAACGATTAACTTTAAATGTTTAAAGCATTGACAATCGTTAAATCGTTAAAATTATTTGTGATATTAAATATTAGTTGCCTAAATGTTAATTAGCATTCAAATTCATGCCCTGATTAATTAAGATCCAAAGTAACGAGTAATAATTTGGATGTTGCGGGTTGTTGCGATTTACAATGAATAACCAATATAGCAACTGTAACCAAGTGTGGGCGGAGCTTGAGATACTGCCATGTTTACTGTAATGTACATGGATTTGTAACTTCGAATGTTATAGGAATATTAACTTACTCACAAAAAAAAACCCCAATCAAATATTCAAATATGGTCAGGTGGTTAGCATTACTAAGAGCGCTAACTGCCTGACTAGCTTGCTAACCAGTCCGCTATAAAACAGTAAGCTAGCTAGCTAATTAGCGACTACAGAAGATAATGAATCTTCAGGAGTTTTTATATATTATTATGACAATAGTTGATGGAAACACTTTTATTCACATGTTCTTTTGGAAAGTCTTTTTTTTTAAAGTGTGAAATGTTTGAATGGAAACAATCATGTCAACAACAAAAAAATCATGCTAATCGTGTCAAAGCAGAGTTTGTGTCTCCATTCGATGTCAACTTCAGTTTATTTTGGTGATCATCACTTGAATTATGCTCCTGACGATGCCACAGTCATCGTTGGATGGGAGTTCAAGGGAGCGAAATCTGGTAGAGAAGGGAATAAGCTCGCTCTGCTGTCAATCACAGAGGTTATGTATGTGGAAGAGGGCAGATAGTGCTGTCTTCTGAGTGTGCTACACCATCCTGTGATGCCTCATGAGCAGCAGTGCGAAAAGAACTGGCTTAATGTGTCTCATTTTTCATAGTTAAAAAGCACTCGTGACATGACACATCAAATACCTTTTTTTTTTTGTTACCTCAGTACAGAAATGATCTCATATATAACAGGAATATTTCATGAAAGTGGCACGAAGGTTGTGTAAATATTCCAGCCGACATGTCATCCTCCTCAAATCCCCAGAGCTTCCTTTGTCTCGGGAGCCACATCTCAGCAGAGAGATGATGAAGTTTCAAAGTTAATGCAAAGGCCTCGCAGCAAGTCAGCGGTTTCTCGTTGATTTATTCGTCAGGAGCCGTGTGTCAGACACCGAGACTCTGCCGAAATGCCCTCATTAACTCCTCCACTCACTGAAATGACAAAAGTCAGATTTATCAGGCTCAGTGAGTCAGAAATGATCTGCCATGTCTCAGCGCGCGCTTTAATCAGAGATAGAATAAAAAAGAAAGAAAAAATTAGGCAAATATAAAAGAATTTTGGAATTAAAGTGTCATGGCTGCTCTAATTTTGTCCCTATTTACCCTTCATATGTCACGCAATTCTTGTACATGTCTATGCTTTCCCTTCATACTCTGTGCACAGTTTGTCTAGGGTCCCTTTCCACCTTCCTTATATGGTCAGTATTTCCTGTTTGCCCTGTTGCCATGGCAGTTAATTAGTTAATTAGTCCACATTAGTGTCTACATTATGCAATTAAATTCAGTAAAACATGACATGAACAGATAATCCACAAAGCATAATAATAATAATAATAATAATAATAATAATAATAATAATAATTTAACACATTCAAATACAACTAAATAAAAACAGAAAACAGCAAAAGGTAGTCAAAAATTAAATAAAACAACAACAACAACAACAATAATAATAATAATAATAATAGTAGACACATTAAAAAGGCAACACATAGCTGTGATAGAAAAAAATAACAAAGTAAAATATTTTAAAAATAACAGACGTGTAAATAATATCGCAAAAATACAATAATTAAAATAATATAAAAGTAATGTTAAAGGCATGTACCCGTAGATAATAATTAAAAATCCCTAAATAATAAAATAAAATGAAATATAACATCACATATAATTTAATCTAATTATGGATGCTGATTTCATAGATTTGTGTTTGTATTTTTAGCATATTTTATTGCTAAAGTCACATGTCAGTGTAGGAACAAATAAAACAGCTTTAGAAATCGATGATATTTAAGAGAACCACGTGACGGAACTGACTCAGGTGTGTTTACTGATGGGTCACTTTGGACCAAGATAAGAAAGATAAGACGCTGAATGGATTTTAGAAGTCCAAATGAAAGGCCTTACTATCTACAGAGATAAAAACCACATTGTGAACTGACTAATGGACTAATCACACAGTTTCTCTTCAGAGCAGCATGTGACCTGAGCATGGGTCAAGAGCTGATGAACTCATGGTTCTGTCACGTAACACCATAACAGAGAACCCAAAAAATACTCATAATCATTAGATCATCAACAGACTATACATGTGGGCATGTTTACAAAGTTCTTCAAGGGTAATTAATAAATAATTTTAATTACAGAATAATCTCTAAACCTCTAAAATTCATTAGAAAAATCCTCACGTATTAAAAATTTAGCATGCAGTCATTGATCTGCTCATGATCCTGCTACTTCCTACGTAAAAGTTCAAAGAGGTCAGTGTGGAATATTGTCAGGGTCGCCATGGAAGCAGGAGGACACGGACGTCCAGATGTCCAGACGTTTCGAAATATTCAAAATAGAAACAGTGTAATATTTGGGAAAACTTGCATTCCAGGAATGATTATTGGTTCTCAACTGAGCTCAGAGCAGCTCATGAGGACACTTTAGGTTTGACGACAGACTTAATCAGCCAGTATGTTTTATGTCTCATGGGACTCGACAAAATAAAAGAGCCAAGCCGATAGCCACTAGCCAGAGTTTTACAGTAAACACCAGGTGCTTGGGGGGGAAAAGTCACTGATCTTCTGTTTTACTTAAACTGCAGACACTCAGAAAGTTTACATGCACACTTCCTTATAGATAGATAGATAGATAGATAGATAGATAGATACATACATACATACATACATACACAGTTTGACTTGGTATCTTGATATTTACTTTCTAAGTCAAAATAATGAGATACTAAGTCAGAACGAGACACTAAGTCAAAATTACGAGATCATAAGTAAAAAATGAGATGCTAAGTCAAGACAAAGAGTTACTAAGTCAAAATAACGCGATACTAAGTCAAAATAATGAGATAGTCAAAATAGCAAGATAGTCAACATTTCAAGATACTAAGTCAAAACAACAAGATACTAAATCAAAATAATGAGATACTAAGTCAAAATATCAAGATACTAAGTTGACAAAGAGTTACTAAGTCAAAATAACGAGATAGTCAAAATAGCAAGATAGTCAACATATCAAGATACTAAGTCAAAATAATGAGATACTAAGTCAGAATAATGAGATACTAAGTCAAAATATAAAGATACTAAGTCAAAACAACAAGATACTAAGTCA
>CM074984.1:1704932-1717773 GCA_037576825.1 Pangasius krempfi
AGCAAACAGGAAGGGGCTCAGAGCCGATCCCTGATGCAGTCCCACCTCCACTTTGAACTCCTCTGTCTGACCTACAGAGCACCTCACCACTGTCCTGCATGTGTAAGGTGTGGAATCTCACAGGATGTGACAAAAAAGTGTGAAGTGTTTACATTCATGCGGGTGTGAGCCAGCGGTCAGATATGAAGCTTGCAGGACAAACAAAGACCATGTTTATTAGCATGAACATTAACATGGACATTAAAATAAACAATAATATGACTGTGCAGTGCTGCACAATGCATTTACAGCATTCATTCATTCATTCATTCATTCATTCATTCATCCTTAGTAACAGCCTGGTCAGGATCACAGTGGTTTAAACCAGGCTGCTATTTTGTATATTTTGGGAAATAGAATCAACTAAATGTGTTAGACAATATCAGTAGCAGCTCGTGACCATAGATTTCAGTGTTGCAGGACAACATTAATAACGACATAGCCTCAAACAAAATGAAGTTGCGAGGCTATCACATTTGACATGCTATAAGTGATCATCTAGTGAGTTTTTAGAGACAGTTGAGACTCCAGCATGGAGTCTAAACGCTCGCTTCGAGAGGAACCTTCAGCTGTGTTTGAGGTTAATATCATTATCCAGAGTTTACACATTTCAGCAAAAATTTCCAGCCCAACTACATCTGAAAAAACACATGAAAGACCTGAAACTAGTCCAAACATCTGAGCACTGGAAAATTGAGATTTTTCTTCTTTTTCTCAGCCTTTGAGTGGGAAACAAGTATTTTACATGTATTTCTGATGTACAGACATTATCCACTCCATAATCCCTCTTTCTCTCCCTCCATCTTTTGCAATATAACTTGCAGTAGAAATGGTTCTTCACAACACAAACACTCTGTCTGCACTTAGACTTTTGTGGAAATGTAATTCATTTAATTTATATTATTGCTTATTATTATTAAAACAAGATCTTTCAACTTCAGTTGAAATCTGAATACGGATATTTGGAGCATTAAACAGAAAGAGTGTAACGGCTGGACGATTTGGATCAATGCATTGATTTAAAAGGAAAAGATGGAAATCAATCGAGGCAATAATCATAAATTGTGTATAAACTGATTATCGTCAGTTTCGTCAGTTTATCGGCTCTGGCAGTAATTCATATTTTTAAGCTGATGTGTAAATAATAACTATTATACTTCTAAATTAGTTCTTGCCTATATCATCGTTCATTAATGAATCAGTGCTAGGCCTACCCCCGATTCTGAACAAACACTAAACACTAAATCGAAATCGTATCGTAGCAGATTCAGTGGTATCCAAAAAACATATCGTATTGTATTGTATTGTATCAAATCGTGTGGAAGCCTGATGTTTACACCGTTACTAAACAGATACAGATACGGAGACTGATTGGAAAATACGTTGCCTTAAAATAAATTATACAGCAACTCCATATGTTCAAGCTGAAATATTACTCACTGCATGTACCATTTATTTTGTGTATTTTTGTGAAGAGTGCCTATAATTCTTTATCCCCACTGTCCACTAGACATGAATGTAGATTGGTTCATGATGGTTGTTAGATTAGAAGCTGTTGGATCCACACTGCACCTCTGGAGGTCTCAGACTCAGAGCGGTACTCGGAGCTCTCAGGCCATGGCGCCAGGCTCGCTGATTCAGTACAGCTGTTTAAACAGCTCTGGCTCGGCTCTCCTCTTTCCTTCCTTCAGCCAGAAACTGAATGCTTGAGCTTCTCGCTCCAGGACCTGACCTGCTCACATGTCTTACAGTACGGCAGCCAGGACAATCTCTTCTCTACAATCTGGAAATCGAACATCTTATCCTTTTTTTCTGAACAAATGATAAAACTTTTGCAGCTCTGCCAGTTCTCAAAGACAAAACTGTAATTTGAAGGAGGAAAGAAATTCACAAAGCCTCTGAGAGAGCAAGAGAGAGAGAGAGAGAGAGAAAGAGAGAGAGAGCTCAGAAAAATATCAGATATCCAGACATGGCTATGAAAGAGGAGCGTCTATAAAAAGAGGAATCTGGGTTTTTGTGGGGGAGAGGAATTCCCTGGCAGCCTGTAAGAGTCCTGAACAAAACTGCAGTGAAGATCTGGGCTCGACTGCCCACAGTCTCTGTGTGTGATGAAGAGTTTTGGCCAAACACGTCCGAGACAAACAGCGAACACGGACAGCGTTAGTAATTTAGCTCTCTGAGAGGTCAACCCCTGTGAACAAATTTAAATATCCAGTTGAAATCATTCTCTCAGAGGTAGACACCTATACATTTATATGGATCCAGTAAAGTATGTCATTCAAAAGTTTTGCAATCTTGACACTGACCAGTGCTGCATTTTCTAATGCGTTTTTTTTAAACTCTGCAGGAGATGCCATTACATTAAAACTACAGCATATGATAAATAAATAAATAAATAAATAAATAAATAAATAAACTTGATTATATCTCAAATGTACTTTACTACTTCTACTACTACTACTACTACTAATAATAATAATAATAATAAGAGGAAGAAGAAGAAGAGGAACAAGAACAAGGAGAAGAACAAGAATTATTATTATTATTATTATTATTATTATTATTATTATTATTATTATTAATGCTTCATAACCAGAGATGGCAAGATATGACCTTTTCTTTTCCGATACTGATACTGGGTATTGGATCAGTGCCATCTCTGTTCATAACCATGCTATAAATTGAGTTACAAATTTAGTCGAAGGGTATTAAAATCATACATTTTGTGGAATATGGGTTTCAGAAATAAGTGATGCTGTATAAAACATGCACAGTGCTTCATAAAAGTGTTCTAAATGCAAAACTGGGGGATGAAAATCATTCAGAAATAAGTGACTCTGTTTCGGAAATGTGCTTTATAATAGTTTTGAACGTAAAAATAAAAATTCGATTCCACTCTTCTGTAAAAAGCAGAAACACTAACTACAGCTCTAAACAAAAGTAAAAAAAAAAAGCTACCAGGTGCACACTCTAACTTACAAGATCAAATTAAAAAAATAATTAGAGATCCAGATCTCAAACAGTCGACCCATAATAATAATTCAGGTTCTTCTCTCTTTTGTGTAAAAAAAAAGCGATATACTTCCTAAAAAATCTTGCCCTATTGCATTATTAAACTATTTATGCATTTCTTATGAATGCGTTACGAAGGACCAGTGCAGGTCTCCTTCAAATAAAGCGTTACCAACTTTACAGACTGCACCTTTAAATCAAACGATTAGGGGAAAAACGGTTCTTCATAAGGTTCTTAAAGGGTTCTTTGGGTAATTTTGAGTTCTGAGCTTCCAAAAAGGGTTCCACTGGGAACCCAGAGGAACCGAAGAACCCTTACAGGTTGTGAATTTTCTAAAAGTGTAGAACGCTGTTCTTGAGATGATGCGGTTTTCTGTTATTGCTCAGAGATACAGCGGCAAAATAAGCCTCATAAAGTGTCAACGATTCAAAACGTGTAACTTGTTTTTTAATTTGGTTGTAACGTGGACCCAAGGATTTATTTAAAACGGTTTAAGGTGTGTACTTCAGCATGACTCTCGAGCTTATCCGGTTATTATAATGTTCCTGTAATGATATTACACAGCGGAGAACCGTGCAGCCGGTTTGTGTATTTAAACCTCGGTGAAATCCGCAACGATTAGAGACTGGAGCTGAATTAAAGCTCTGCCCGAGCGTCCTAACAAGCGCAGACTTGTGAGGAAGCTGTGAGAACTTTGTAGAGGGTGTGAAAAGCATTATCATTCTCACCCTGCATGTCTGGCGATGTGTGTGTGTGTGTGTGTGTGTGTGTGTGTGCAATAGCAGTGCATTAACCTCTGGCACATCTTTCACTACAGCTCTGCACAGTCCATTTGGTTCTCACATACCTGCACACGTTTTCCTCAGAGCGTCGCACCACGAAGCTACGAGAGCGTCACAGCATGAAGCTCTGAAAGCTAATCACTGGAGCTGAACCTGGAATGTACGCTGCTGTATTTATACCAAAAAAAAACCCAGATCATCATTGTTCTAAATACAAAAATGCCAAAAATACTTTTAGTTGTAAAACTGCAACAACTTTTTTAAAGACTCCTTCAATATCTTCTTCCAACTGAAAACTTTTTAAAACCCTATTTCACCAGCTCACGCTTGGAATGATCTCAGTAATAGTTGTGATTTGAAATGGATTTTTCTGAATCTCAGCCCTGCTCTGTGTTTTGGTTCAGGTACATATTTGACTTGTGATTTTTTTTAATCCTACATTCCCAACATGAGCAGATTAATACAGCTCGTAAACGAAGTGTGTACACACACAAACTTAGGCATCTTTTATTAACGTCACAAAAAAATAAAAAGTGAGTTTTTAATAGTCATTTTTTAAAGCATCTTTCACACGACGGACCTCATTTCCTCGTACATTTGTTTAAATACACCACAGTGTCAAGTCTACTTACAGTTTCTCTTCTTCCTGAAGCACACTTGATGCCAAGTGAACCACCACGGTGTGGCGTCTGCAGATTACCCATAATCCTCCACGTTGTTCCTGTGAAGGTCCTAAATACCTAATGCTCTCATAGTGAACTTTAAAAATGCACTAAAGTATGTATACTGTATTCTTGCAAAGGCCCATAATGTATCCGCACTTCAGCGGCGACAAAAACCGCTACTGATTTTCACAAGATGGCCGACTTGTAAATTGCGTTCACTCAGAGAGAAATGAGATTTTTATGTGGCAAATGAGTTTCAAATACAGCCTTCATTCAGTCTTCTTTAGCAAGCGCTTTATCATGGTCAGGGTGGCCGTGAATCCAGAGTCGATCCCGGTTCCTGGGAACGCTGAGCGTGAAGCGGGAATACACCCTGGGATGAGACGCCAGTTCATCACGCACACACTCATTCACACTCGGGGCAAATTAGAGTCATCGGTCCACTTACTGCCATGTTTTTGAGAGGTCTGAGAAAACCGGAGAACGCAGAGGAAACCCACATGGACTCGGGGAGAACATGTGAAACTCCGAGCTGTGAGGCAGCAACGCTACCTGCTGCACCACCCAGTTATTTTATTAATTTACACAGATGAATATGAATATAAGAATTATTCTTATACATACATCATATAAGAAACACACCAACGACAATTTTAGAAAACTTTTGGAAACCCATCCCCCAAACTAAATACATCTTTTTAGTCTTTTCTTTTCTTTGTTGCTTATCAGATGCATCCTAAAAATGAATAACAAATAAGCTTTTTATTTTTATGCAGCAGCAGCAGCTTTTGTCTGAAAACAGAAAAGTGTGGCCAGCTACGTCTGAGGCCTCTCACGTTTTTCCTTTAACGGTCTGTCTATTTCCTCTCAGTGCTCAGTGTGAGAGCTTTAACAAGGCAAAGGCATGCAGTGAAGGAGGAAAAAAACCTGAAGAGGTTAACTGGAGGATGTGTGTGTGTGTGTGTGTGTGTTTGTGGAGGAGGTTTGGAAAGTGGAGGAGGTTCGAAGGGTGGGGTTGAGGAGGTGCTGGAGTCCCTGGCTTTAAGCCAAACCCTTGTCCGGCTGCTAAATGCACATGGAGATGAGAATTCCAGACGTGCCACTGACGCTTGTGTTAAACTGTACAGCAACCGTGAAGCTCCAGCCAAAACACACACACACACACACACAGAGAAATCATCTCACACACAAGCACAAACACACTAAAACTAAGCTAAACTGAAATGACGTACACACGTGAAGGCGAGGAAGCGCACACGATGATTCACAATGAGATTTTATTTAAAAATTTTGCATCAAAAGTTACTTCAGGTGTGAAAAGATGAATGACAATTATAAAATTACTCATAATATCCAATAAGTTCACTGATTGTTTACATTTTGTCCCAATTTAGTACAGCACAGGTACATACAAGGTAAAACATGAGCTAAGAACCCGAAAAAACCCTTAAAGAACCTTCAGATATCCCTTTTTTCTACAAGTGTGTGTATTAAGTGGGTAAGTGTGCAGTACAAACTCCAAATTATTGCTCATTATTTTCTTCTTAATACCTGGAAGTTTAATAATCAGCTTCTTGGTACTTTGTACAGTCGCAGACAGGAAGTGTTTTCCAAGGTTTGTCAGCTAATGAAAGGTTCTTAACTTCTAAAATAAAAATGATTGGACTTGAAACCATTTCTAAAAGAGTTCCTCCAGAGGGACAGCTGAAGAAACTGAAGGGTTCTTAGACCTAGTGGCCTGTGGAGCAAAATGTTTTCCTATCAGACAGGGTTTCGTGTAAATATCTGTAAATATCCAACAAACCCTTAAAGAACCCTTTTTCTATGAATGTTTATATGAATCATTATTATTATTATTCTCATTATTTTCTTCTTAATAACCTTTCAGGACGTTAGCATTAAGCTATCTTGGTACACTTTTAGAAAAACGGTTCTAACGAGCTCCTTAAGGGATCATTGGATAATTAATGGTTCTTAGCTTCCTTAAAGGCAGCTCTTAAAGCGTATGGTCCTTCAGTTTTGTTGTGAGTTCTTCAGTCTGAGCGAGCTAACATGGTATGGTCTTCCTTTCCAGCACTACCCTACAGCATACAAAGGCATTCTGTACAATTGTGTGCTTTGTAGGAAGAACTACATATGGGTGTGATGGTCAGGTGTGCACAAACTTTTGGCCATATAGCGCAGATCCCCTTTAGTACAACGTATTTTTAATTTTCTTCACGTTTCCCAGATCGTTAGAAAGCTGAGGTCCGAGAGATATGAGTCTCTGATCCAGAGAACAGTGACAGCTTGCTGAGATTTGAACTCACAACCTTCTGATTAGTAGCTGAAGCCCCAGAGTGCCTCTAGTGAATGAGGATTTTATACAGAAGAGTTTTTACTCTTTGCGGTTTCTTGGTAACATGACAAGCTGCTTTTTTTTTTTCTGATTAACGTCAAGAGAGAAAAAAAAAAACAGGCTGGTGAGGGAAAGACTGTCTATAGCCACTCTAACGTAAGTGAGAACTTGTTTCCTTGACCTTCCCCAACACTACAACTATAAATGGGTAAAAAGTACGATGATGTCATGCTCTAATAATTTAAATATTGTAATGATCGGTAAATTGTTGTTGTATAAGCGGAATAAAACACTCAGTAACTCTGCTTCACATCACACTTTTTTTTTTGTGACTATAACAGCACCACATGGAGTGTTTTATTCTTGATATTAGCAACGATACCTTTCATGGAATGTAAGAGTTTAGTTTAATTTAGTTTATTCATTTATAAAGTACATTTAAAAATGACTGAAGTTGAAACCAAAGTGCTGTACAAGTTGTATAAAGCAAATCTATACACAAAAAAAAAAATTTAACAATGCAAAATACCGAAAGACAAATGGACATTTTCCAGACTCAGACTGAATTAAAAGATAAAGAATAAAACTGAGTCTTCAAGGAGGATTGGAACATAGCAATAGAGGAGGATGATCTTATATGAAAAGGGAGACTATTCCAAAGCCTGGGAGAAGCCAGTGAGAAAGCCCGGTCACCCTTGGTTTTGGAAGGTGAACGTGGTTCTGAAAGGAGTAAGTGACTTGATGATCGAAGAGATCTTGGGGCAGCGTACAGACTAAGGAGATCACGTGTGTATGGTGGAGCAAAGCCCATGCAAAGCTTTAAAAACAAATAATCAAATTTTCGGAGTGAAATTGGTGGTGACCTTTTACACTCTCTCCATGAGAAAAACATCTCCGGTCCCTACAGATGGACCGTCTCCGGTCCCTACAGATGGACCGACCATGCGGTGTAGCCTACGCTTCAGTGCCTGAGAGCAGCAACACACCACAGGAGATCCGAGTGGACCGCTTATGAACTGACGGAGGACCCGACTGAAAACCGCTCATCTCTGAAACATCTACACTGAACCTGGCCGTTACTGGTTTTGTGCTTGTAACAGAGTGAGACTAAAATTATCTCAAGAAAAAAAAAAAAAAGATCTTTAATGTAGTTCCACTGATCAGCTCTACTCTTCTTCACTTTCTCTTCTCTCTCTTCTGTTACTCTCCTTCCTCTTCTCCATCATTAGCTGTGTCTGTGCAGTGAAATTAGATTTACTCAGACAGGATAACCGCTGTGGATGAGCACGTGTGTGTGTGCGTGTGTGTGTGTGTGTGTGAGAAAGACAGCGCTGTGTCCTGCAGTCACACGTGTCTCTGTTCCATCCTGTCGACTACGGTTTCTCACAGCGCTCGTTAAAGCTCGTTAAAGCCTTCAGACATCACTGTCGCTGACACCGTTACCGTAATAAAGCCGAAATAAATAGACTTTAACAATAGAGACGCCACGATACCACTTTTTCTTTTCCGATACCGATATCCATCTGATATAGTTTTCTTTAAAAACTACTAATTATTTAATTAGTTTTAAAATGACACATCACGGTTAAACTCTTTCACACAATACACTTACTAATCATCTGTGTAAAAAAAAAAAAATGACGTGAAAGTAAATGAATTGTGTAAAAAATACACATACAAATAAATTATTAGTGTGTAAAAAAATTTCACTCAAAAATGTCAAAAATAATTGAATCTTACGTGGAAAGAAGTGAATCGTCTGTCAACCAAAAATGACATGAAAAAAATTTTGTTTAAAAAAAAATTCACGTGAACTTAATCATGTAAAAATGTCCAAAATGTATTCATGTGTAAAAAAAAAAAATCATGTAAAAATAATTGAATCGCGAGTAGAAAAGATTTACACGTAAAAATAAAAATGTATATTGTGTGAAAAATGAACCGTTAATTAAATTAATTAGCTGATTGATTTATTTATTTAAAAAAAATTTTCTCATACAGTATTATTAAGATAATCCAGCCTGTTTCTTTTACTTACTTCAGGTTTACATTTTTCATTTTATTTGTAGACATTTATTTTCTTTCAATAAAAACTCATCGAGAAAAACTCTGATCCCATTCCATCCCCAAAAAAACCTCAACGCAAAAGAGTTAAATCCTGATGATGGCGTGTGGAAACTGAGTTTCTTCATTTTGATCATAAACAATATTATCCAACTCTTTAAAAAAAAAAAAAAAGAAGAAAAAAACTGCCAGTTTTTGAAATCTGTAAAAAAAAAAAAATCATTCTCAAACTGTCAGCTTACACGGGAACTAAAAAGTGTGTTTGAAAAAGTGTGTGTGTGTGTGTGTGTGTGTGTGTGTGTGTGTGGGTGTGCGCAAGGTCACTCTTGTCTGAAAACAGGATGTGGAAGAGTGTGCAGGATGGAGATGAAGAGTGCGAGCAGGTGGAAATATTGTTTTTATTGTTGCAGCAGGACGAGGGGAAGAGCGCCGTCACTTAATGACTTCCAGACGGATGAAAAGGGACAGGAGTTATGCTGAAAACATCTCAGTGTCATCGCTTTACACATCAGAGGCATTAAAATACAAGCCAAAAAAAAAAAAAGGTAAATGTTGCCCAGTGATGAATCGTCCATAGGGGCAGTGATGCAGAGCGTCAACGTTTCCGTGTATTCAACAATTACATTCCATTAAAACACTAATTACCTCTTTAGAGTCACCAACAATTTAGACTGAGATCTGAGACTCATCATTGCACCTAGTGGTCAAAAGTGGGAACTGCAACTAAGCGCTAATAGAGATCCATATGGGGCAGGATTTTTCCTGCCCCACGCTCACGCTATAAACATTTTCCCTGGAGGAAGAGCAGCGGACTGGACATTTTAATGACCGGGTTGCCAGATTGAGCTAGTTTAAAAATACTCAACGACCACCAAGATCTTATTTTATAGCAAATAATCTGAATTAAATGTTATAAATTTCCACAAGATGGTAAAGTATTAGTGCAGACAGTGTGTCTGTGATGTACAGAACCATTTCTATTGGTCATTATGTACATAATGTCCGTACATCAGAAATTGGTATGAAATACTTTTTCATGCAAAGAAAAAGAAAAAGAAGAAACGTTTCAATTTTCCGATGCTCAAATGTTTGGACTAGTTTCAGGTCTTTTGTGTCTTTTGTGTCTTTTTTTTTTCAGTTGTAGTTGAAATGTGTAAACCCTGGATAACGATATTAACCTCAAACACAGCTGAAGGTTCGTCTCGAAGCGAGCTGTTAAGACTCCACGCTGGATGACTGTATGCTGTCGAGTCTCAACTGTCTCTAGAAACTCACTAGATGCTAGCCTATAGCATAAGACAAGTGTGATAGCCTCTCGACTTCATTTTGTTTGAGGCTATGTCGTTATTAATGTTGTCCTGCAACACTGAAATCTACGGTTACGAGCTGAGGCTGATGTAACTTTAGGATTTAGGAAATGGAAGCGCTGGATACGACCTGATGCATGTATTTATTCGTAAATTGTTCTCGGGAGCATTTACGCAAAAAAATGTGGTGATTAATGAAAATCCAGTTATCTGGGAAAAAAAT
Organism: Pangasius krempfi; assembly: GCA_037576825.1. Lineage (NCBI taxonomy): Eukaryota > Metazoa > Chordata > Actinopteri > Siluriformes > Pangasiidae > Pangasius > Pangasius krempfi. The sequence continues at coordinate 1,715,364 of CM074984.1, forward strand.
CGTTTATACCCAGTGTTTCGCTCCCGAGTCAACGTAAATGTTGTTATAACGAGATTCGTAAACGTGAACGCCGAATAATCGTATAATTGTTACTGCGATTTTTATATACGGGTTACGCTGTCAAGTTTATTTGTTCGATATTCAGTTACGCACCGATTTAATGTACATTTTGTGTAACTCATTTCATTTCGTATTAATGACTTGAAAGGAAACAAATAAAGCTAGCCGTTCAATTCGTGACAAAAGTAATGGCACCCTACGAAAGAAAGAAGCGGTAGTGTGTGTCTGTGGTAGCCGACGCACTGCAGTGGCTGAGCTGCATTACTGGAAGATTTTGCACTTTGCCTTTTATGGCGTTTTGTAGGCGTGGCTAAAAGTAAACGTGTCACGAATGATGGTAATTTATTGCTGTTTATTAACATATGGGAAAAAAAATCTGCAAAATGGTGACAATTTGTAGTTCAGAAACATTTCGCACAACTTTAATAATAATAATAATAATAATAATAATAATTTGTTAAATAATGCACCCATGTGAGAACACAGTTCAATGTATATGTTATTAGAAAAGTGTTTAAACTAGCAAACATATTTTAACATAGTTTAATGTTCAAATGTATAAATATCAGTAATTTATCAGTTGCCTTGACTGGAGGAAAAAACTGTTTAGTTTTGAAATAAATAAACTCATTGCTTCCTAAAGCTGTGTATAGAAATGCTTTTTATCATCATTGGCTCATCTCGCAGTCTCACATGGTACCGTGTGAATTATTATTATTATTTTTTTTAAAGAAATAAGACCCAGAGACAGTTATTGCTTCAGCAAATCATATAATTTCAGTGAGTCTTGTGTACTTCACTGTATGAAAAATCCTAATCAGGACAAAGTGGCTAGGATTAATAAATAATTTTCCGTGACGTGCGCGTTTGCTTAAAATCCAGTACTGCCATCTAGTGTGTGTCAGTGGAAACACCTACACAACCTCCATCAACACAAATACAATAAAAACAACAAAATCTGGGTGAGTTCACTTTATTGTAACAGATTTTTTTTACACATGTACGTCTTGTTTGACAGTCACACTCGGTCAAAAAAATGTATTCCAGGTTTATAAAAAAGATTTTTTAACCTCGTACCATAAATTCTTTTTAATGGTTCACTTCTCAGGACAATTTCTGCTCCAATACAAACAAAACACGAGATGTTCCGACTGTTGCGATCCGTTTTCTTTCTTCAAATATACAAAACAAAAAAAAAGTCTTGATAAAAAGGAAAATCTAAAACAATATAATATTAAGACTTCAAGACTTCATAAGAATCATCAGAGTATTTTTTTTTTAATTTTTTATTTTTATTTTTTTTAAAGTATGCTTATACTTTTCCATTCCCTCCAAACAGAGTGCATATATAGGTGTCCTAGTGTCAGGTTACAGTTAAAGAGATTAATCTTCAAAATGCCTTTTCATAAAAGGAGTCACAAATGAGTGACACGAAAGCAGTCGGATTAGAAATAAGGCAATAAAATCACGGAAATCAGGTTAGCCCTGATTAAAAATAATAACAATAATAATAATAATAATAATAATAATAATAAGCCCAAAAAAATTCAAAAATGTAAAAAATATGCAATCTGTACATAAAAAAAAGACCAAAAAAAAAAAAAGTATAACTGAAGAAAAGATTTTGAAAGAGTGACAGCCCATCCTAACCATGAAACATGCTAATTAAAGGATCGTTAAATTATATACAAACAAACAAAAACGACGACAAAAACAACACTGACGTACAAATGAAAAAAGAAAAGAAGTGTCATGCAATAGATGTCGTTAGCTAGGAGGACGTGCGAAGAGGAGCGCCGAGAGAAATGCGCAAAAGCTTTTCGTTCCTTCATCCGGGAAGTTTTAGGTGACGGTATTTTGAACACAAGCTCACAATAAAAGCTTACAGGAGGCGAACGTGGTGAAATAAAGAAACGTGTTACACGCGCCGCCGTGCTTTCCACAGGTTTACCATTTCCCACAATTTCTAAAGCTTCATTTCGATATTTTGGGTTTTCAAAACAAAACAAAAACATGTAAACTATGCAGAGAAGGTCAATATATTTTAAATGTAAAAGATGTGTGTGTGCGTGTGCGTGTGTGTGCGTGTGTGTGCGTGTGTGTGCGTGTGTGTGTGCACGTGTGTGTGCGTTTCTTCTTTAATACTTCGGCACTTTGGTGTACTCTTCTTGGTGTACGCTCTTACACAGGCCCATGGAGAGGATCATGGCGAGTAGCTGCGGGAGAAACCATCATTAATCACAGAGCCGAGAAGAACCGAGGACAGAAATTTGGCGCGCGCGCACGCACACACACACACACACACACACACACACACACACACACACACACACACACACACACACACACA
>CM074984.1:1737419-1758833 GCA_037576825.1 Pangasius krempfi
ACCAGTTAAAATACACAAAACCTCCATAAATAACCATTAATAATAATAATAATAATAATAATAATAATAATAATAATAATAATAATAATAATAATAATAATAATAATGATGATGCCAGTTAAGTCTTTTGAATTGAACGAATCACTACTAGTAGTCACGCTAACTAAAAGTCTCCGCATTCATTAACCCTTAATTAAATCATTCATTAACGATACTGCAACGATAAACTCGTTTAACCTCACGCCGACGCACAGCTACCGCATTTCCTTATTTATTTACTGAAGTCAAGGTCAAGAGTCGCGGCGTCTCAATGAAGAAGAGAACAATACTCACGAAGAACAGGAGGTTGAACAGAAACAGAAAGTACTTGGTGGCTGTGATGCAACCTTTGCCCATTTTGCTGACTCTAAAATGGAGAGAGAGAAAAAAAAAAAACAGAACAGACTTTTCAGGACATTCAGGTATTTTCAAAAACATTATAAATGATAAAACTATAGAAAGCTGTGAGACGTGGATAAACGAGAGCAAGTTCAAAAAGTTCAGTTGGATCAGGATGCAGATACAAGCTTAAGACGTCAGATAAATCTGTGTGATAATCAGAAGCAGGGTCCAAAAGATGGTTCAGTGTTTTCTCCCGGTGTCTGTAATGACACTGCAGTCACGCGATGACCTACATCGTGTTTCAGTTAGTGTTATTAAACAAGTCTGAACGCTGTGTTACACACTTCACAGCGCAACTGAAAGCAACAAGACGCAGCTGTGTTTATGAGAGCGAGGACGCGGCTATGCACGAGCGCGAGACGACGGCGTTTTGTGTCATCATCTACATCAGTGAAAGACACCGGGTGACAGAAGACCCTGTAAACCCTGAGACACTCGTGTCGTGTCCCTTGTGAGGACGTCCAGTATGTCGCGTTCGCACCGGGAAAGTATACGATCAGCGAACAAAAATCGTTTCGCAACAAGATCGTCTCATAGATGCTCGTCAGACGTGACCAAAAGTGAAACTCATTCCGTCATTCTGGTCATGAGTGTTACACGGAGGTCACACTCGAAACCCGGGGCATTATGAGTATTTTATTTTCTACCTATCATTTACATGGGAATTTACTGGGACGCACGCGTTCGCATAGAACGTCAAAGTCCCAGTAAACAAACTCCTCATACGATGTGGATATTTTCCCTACTGACCCCATGTTCTCCTTCATTCTCCTTCATTCTTCTTTTCCAAATCCCTCCAATTTCTGGACATTTCTCTTTTTGGTTTGTTTTTTGTAAACAATAGTAATAGTATATTAGGGCTAGACGACATACTGATACTACAATATCGATATTGTGATAAATTTCATTGTAGATATCGTGATATCGTTCATCTTTTTTTTTTTTTTTTTTTTAAATAATTACAAACTAACCGGAAGCATCTGATGTCAGGTTATCTTTTTTTTTTTCTTCCCAGATTTCTCTTTATTTCTGACTTTATTTCTCTTTTTCAATGCTATTTTTTAAAAACGACTTTTTTTTTCCAACACTGCTGTATTGCTATCAGTTTATGAGCGTAACTATATATCCTTATACGCATCGCGTATCTTAGAAATGCCTTCAAAAATCATGCTACGATATTTCTTGTCGTATCGCCCAGCTTTTCAGCGAAATAAATCACCGAAAATATTATCACTATTGTTATTAATTAATATTATTAACAATCATTAAAAAAAACAAAAAACAAACAAACAAAAAAAGACACCCTTATCCTTATCCGGATCAACTTACAAACAGTGCAAAGGCACAACGGTACAAAGTACTTACAGAGAATCTGTACAGATTCATGACATTAAAAGACTAGAAACCGGTGTTTTAAAAGTGCAGGAGGTAGCTAATCCGTGAATAAAGAGATTACTTAATACGTCCGCAGGTGTGTAGACAATAAACACTATTGTAGAGAAATCTAAAAATAGTAATGTTCAGGAAAGGAAGCACTTTATAACGGAAAGAAAAACCATCGAATCACGCGTCGCGCCGTAACCGAAACCGAAGTGCCCGCCCACCTCCTCACTGATTGGCTAGAGGAGATGCGTGAAAGAATGAACGCGTCCTGGAAAAAAAACAGATACGAGTTTATGACAGACACCGAGTCGTTTAGTTTATCCGTAGCTGTAGAGTCTGATCATGTAAAAGTGGAAACATCGCTTTGAAATCGAGGCGCCTCTAAAGTCTAGCAAAGACGAACGCTGCAAGTATTTGTGAACAAATTTTGCGTTTGAACAACATACTATTTATCTCCACTACTTATTTATTAAAATAGTTTAACAAGAGGGTCAGTTGATGCCTTAATTTATTTGTTTGTTTACAGAGGATGATGATGTTGTTTTTTTTCTTTTACAGAACCAGTACCTTAACATTTTTAAATAAAGTTTTCAAGTCAATTTTAAATCTGCTTATAAACAAGACCCAACGATGACGTAACTGTAATGCAGTATGTTAACCGGTTAACAGAAAAACGAATAATTAATAGATCTTACAGAATATCGGCGACAAAAATGGCAACACGACAACATGACACTTCAGTCCTTCCTGGTTGCCCGCCCCCTCGTTTGACGGACAGCTAAAATCTTTGTCTTGTTCTGAAAGACGATGAGCGATCAGGGCTTGTTTCTGATAAAATCATAGACCAGAAAGAGTTAGAAAGAGTGGAGATTATGATCTGGGGGTTTATAGTAGAAAAGACAGTTTGAGAAAATAAAAGTAGGTCATCGGTAATAATTGTTAACATGTATTTAGGTCATCTTGTGGAAGATTTTTCCTCTACAAAAAGCTCAAAATTCCCACAAAGTCCACAAAATTCTGATGTTCTGACTTAGCAAATGTGACAAATATGTCGAGTTAACAGACTCCACTCTGCTTCCCTCAAACCTTATAAAACGTCCTCGGCTCATTTCCGCAGCTATGTCCGAATTTTCAAAGCGCTGCTATTTTTATCCATACGCTGAGCGAGCGAAGAGTGAAGGTCTGAAGTATCATGTTACCGCCTGAAATTCGTCTTTCGCTTATCTCTGACACTCCTGCAGGAGGGAAAAAAAAAAAAAAAAAAAAAAAGTAGGACACTTTCCATACTCCTTATCATACTTTTCCATACCAGTCACAACCAGACGAAAACTACACAAAAGAAGAAAGACAAAAAAAAAACAAAAAAAAAAACACGTGACTAAGTCTAATCCCTTCCTAAACTAAACGAATCTGAAATCCTGAACACGTCAATGCTGAGATGTTGAAAATACAGTAATAGAAAAGAACACCATTATTCTTCCATGAGTGGATAAACCAGCCATGCAACTGCCCCAACCTCTGGGAACGACACACTCTAAAATGTGTCAGCATCCATTTAATAAAAAAAAAAAAAAAAAGAAGAAAAGAAAGGAAAAAAAATTAATCAGGTTAATAACACACACACACACAGAGAGAGAGAGAGAGAGAGAGAGAGAGAGAGAGAGAGAAGATCCTGTTTCTCTTCTTGGATATTGTCATAGTTGATATTTGTTCATAAGGAGGTAATGAAGGACTAATGAAGTGACATAAAGCATGTATGATATGTTTCAGGCGTGCATGTCAGGACATCTGGACTTTTAAAAACATCTGGAAAGAGTGTTAAAAGTTCTCTAAGGGGGGCAGACGAGCTCAAGTTCATCAGCATGCGACGTACACTGAGGCCCTGGTTAACACCCCAAGGCCTTTCCTTTTTCCAACCCCCCTCCACACACACACACACACACACACACACACACACACACACACACACACACACACACACACACACACCCACACACCCTGCTGAGAGACAGGGCCAGCTTTGATTTCCCACAACAACAATGGCAGCTTTCAGTGACGCTTTTCACAGCTTACAAAAGGAGAAACTCTACACACACTAAAGATGCACACTGGCTTAAATGTACCATGCCACACAATGAGTTCTGCTTTTTTTTTTCCACCCTTTGAAATGAAAATGAGGAGCATAAAATCGTTCAAGGATCCCGAAAACAAGCTTCTCCATCGAGCCAAACGAGACTGTTTTATATCGGTTGCTAAACTTGACAGCGAGCAACGCCACACCGTCACAGATGGCCCGACCCGACTCCCGGTGAAAGCCGGACGACTGCATGGCCATTTAGTTAAAGCCCGTCCGTTCTTTCTCTCCGTCCCAGACGACTTAATTCAGTCTCATGAATGCCGGACGGGTTCCTACGGCAACCATAGGAACGGGAGGGTAAAGAACGAGACGCACGAGTGGATCCTCTTGAGAAAGCAAACACTCTCACGCTCCATGGCATGTAAACAGGATGGGGGAAAAAAAAGAAAGAGAGCACGTGAGGCAGGAACTGATCTAGAGGGTTAGTTCTGGCACCTGAAGACAATGACTCGTAGTCACTCTGATGAAGTGGGGTTCTCAAAGCGGTCCTCAAAAGGCCAAGAGGAAAAGCTTAACCCAAGGTCCGTTCACACTTGCAAGCGACCAGCCACTTGTGGTTTGTCCTGTGTGGGCATGCACCGTCCAGCGTTTTTTTTTTTTTTTTTAATTCCAACATGTAAATGAACCAGTAGCTTCTAAAGCTAACTAGCTAAACACAAATAAAAAAAAAAGAATGCTCTCATGAGTATGAAAATCGTTGTTTGAGTTTGAATGTCACGTTCTGGCTTCGTTCTCAGATGAGCAAAGCAAGCTAACTGTACTAGCTACGCTCGCTCACCAGAGGCACAAACGATCTCTGCTACTACTTCCGTCCAAACGCAACGTTTCTATACACATTTAACGAGAGTTCGTATGTTTGTATGTGACAGGATATGATGCAACCAAGTTTTTCTTCCATTTTTGTGCATCAAACAGTAAACGGGAACTAAGTGCAGGTTGTGTGCAGGGAACAGGGAACTGAAGAAACGTCGGACCACACGTGCCATAGGATCGGTCCGAGGAATCATTCAAGCCAACTGTCTGGATTATTACTAAGTAGCTAAACACAAATTAAATAACGCACTCATCAGTGTGAAAATCGGTTGTTTGACTTTACACGTTATGTGCGAAGCAAGCTAACTGTACTAGCGCCGTACACTCTCTGCTACTTCCTTCCAAGCATTATTTTTCTTCATAACGTAATGTTTCTATACACATTTAACGAGAGATCGTATATGACAAGATAAGACAGAATAGGTTATAAGATTTTCTTCCATTTTTCTGGGAATTAATTGCAGGTATGAAATAAAGAATAAGATAAGTGTAGAACTAAAGAAACGCGGCATCACATGCTCTACAGGATCGAGCTAGTTGTAGTCAAGCTAGTCAAGTACCCATGAACATGCCATTTAAACCATTAAACATAGTCATAGTCTATGAATATGCATGAATATGCAAATTAGGCTATTAGGAATCACAGCTCCTAATGTCACTAACCTTACCTAGCATACCTAGCCCTTTAGCTAACTGCTAGTAAACTAGCGCACATTAGTCACAAGTAAGATTTCAGTATTTAGATCATCATGTACAATGTAACGACATTAGCTCAGCTAGCTGGCTAGCAAGCTTAGAGTGCAGGTTCTGTGAGCACCACGTCGTCATCCTTTAATCTTAGACGTGATTGGTAGGAATCTCACTGAATGAGATTTTAGATACTGTAGCCCCGCCCCTTCAGTCAATTTTATGAAGAAAGCTTCAGTTGAAAAAAGTGTGAAACAACAAAAACATGTTTTTGAGTTCTGGAGGGGGGAAAAATCTTAGCAAAGAAAGTTGCAGTTACACTATATAAAAGAGGCACTCAAACTAACTTCCTGTTGGAATAAAAGAAATATGGAATGCAGTCGAACAGGAACATTTGCCGCTGAAAGCTTGTCGATAGCCTTACACCATTTTAGGGGACATTTACTAAAATGTACACAGTTTACATCATGCAGGGGGAGAGAACAGCATTAAAAAACGACTAACTGTGTTCAACAGCGAAACATGTGTTTCACGTTAGAACTTCACAGCGAAACCAATGCCAGATTCTGCTGGAAAGTCGGAGTTGACCTACATTTCGGAAAAGCATTCCCTCCACCACCACCTCATAAGGAGGGCATTAACCCCCAGTGACAGATGTCCCATTAATTCGCTGGGAAAAGAAGAAGAAGCTGACACACAGAGCCGGTATTTAGCTGCGGTGTTGATTAAATCAAAAGCTTGACGAGCTCACAAACAGCAAATAGAGCTAGTTTTGTAGTCTGGTAGCTAGCATAATTTATATTTACGGCCCCCTATGGACCACAAATAAACCTTAACAAGGAGTCAAGACACTGAGGCACAATGGCAGTAAAGAAACAAACTCGCTGTGCACAATTTCACAAAAAAAATTAACAAATTAAAAATTAAAAAATTACTCACTTTTTTAAAATGTTATGACAAATATCAAGCATTTTTTTTGGAGTTGGGATTAAAATTAAAATATTTAAATACTTTTTTTTTAATGTCAGTTTTCAAAATTGTAGTTGGCTTAGCATCATAAAAAAATGATTAAATGCTCTAAAATATTTCACATCAAGTAGAAAGCAAAAAATTAATCTAAATCATATCGATATGTTAAAATGTTAACAATATGTAGCATTAAATTGTTTCAGTTTACGTATTATTATTTTTGAATAAAAATTTCTGAATTTACAGATTTCCACAGAGGCTAACAATGCTAGCAAAACCAAATATCACGATTCGTATCATGTATCGGTGACTCGAAGTAACACGATATATTATTTACGATATCCTTAAAAAAAAAGTACAATAAATACCAGCTAGCTTCTAGCCTGCTAACGACATAACGCTAATTCCCTCAGGAGAATCTTAAGGATATAATCGATAACAGTCATCTCAAATGATATCGACTAAAAATTTTAGTCCGCAAGGTTAGAAAACAAACTAAAAGCCCTTTTCTAAGTGTTAAGTATGCGTCCGTACTTGTATAACTTCATTACACAAATATGGAATAGGGCTGGGCGATATGCTAGAATATCGATATCGTATAATAAATTACGTCAGGATCCACTTTTCTGAGATATCGCGATATCTTTTTATACATTGTTTACATTTTTTTTTAAAAACAAAATGACAAACATTGGAAGCAGAATTGACAGCTTTCTAAATTATACATTGTAAAATAATATCTATTTTTATTTTTACAATATTTCTTTACAATTTTATAGGTGATATTTCATGTACACATTAAATAATCAAAAGTAAGTATCATCAAACTAATTTTTTAAAAGGTTTATTTTCAAACATAACACCACTGTCCTGCTGGTAGCTTGTTAGGAAACCTATATATCATGAAACATATCATGATTATGATATTTCTTGTCATATCGCTCACTCTTATTGTTTTTTTTTTTGTACCAGTTGTTTCATTTTCCAACCATTCTCTCATTACTTTAATTTATATACTGCTGAATAACACCTCCAGACTTAACTATAGTTTTCAATACAGAAGCTAATCATGCTAGGAAACCAAATATCGTGATTCATATCGTGTATCGAAGACTAAGTATCGTGATATGATTTTGTGTGTGATATCGCCTAGCCTTGACAAAATACCACCCAAATCATTGCAATTCTTATAAAAGGAGATGGTTTTAAAGGTTATAATCGATAACAGTCAGCTCAAAATGATATCGTCCAGCAACTTTAGTACAAAAGTTAATGAAAAACACGATGGTAGTTTTACAAAGAAGATTAGGTTTTGTCATTTTTTAAACTGGAGATGACATGACCCCCCTCACATCTCCTTCAACACGAATTTGACGTTAAAAATATAATTAAAAATGAAGATAAAGCTAAACAAAACTAGGTTATCGTCTGATATTGTAGTTTTCTGCGACTACAAAATGTACACGTTGTGGAAAAAGAGCTTAACGTCGAGCTCTAGTTTGACTTTCAGTCAGAAAACTTGTTTTCTGTCGTTATTATTTTTTTTATTTTTTTACCTCAGAGATCACTGAGTGCCTCGAGCGCCGCTCGCGCCACATCAGCGTCTCTAGTTCTCTCTCGCGCTCTCAAAGCAACAAACAAACAACCAAACAACCAAACAAACAAAAACTTCGCGCGTGCGACGTAACACCATACGATTTTCTACATCAAGGAAGCACGCGCCGAAAACGAAAAGCTTTCCGAAAGTACAAACAAATCCTCCATTTTTCTTTCTCAGATGGTCTGTGATACTCACGTGTATTATTATTATTATTATTATTATTTCTTCTTCTTCTTCTTCTTTTTTTTGCTGCTGCTGCTGCTGCTGCTGCGAATGAAAGAAAATGGAGAAGAGTCCAACAGCTGTCAGTCGCGCGCTACAGCCAGCGTCAGGAAGGAGTGTGTTGTTGAGCGACTACTGAACACTCATGCACATTCACTCACACACACACACACACACACACACACACACACACACACTCTTACACACTCCCTCTCTCGCGCGCACACACACACTCATGCACAATGTGGCAGTGTGCTGAACTGAACTCACTCCTACAACCGAAACGCTCGCGCTCTCCACCAAGCGGTAGAGGGTTGTCACGTAGGAAGTCATCACACACAAACACACATGCACACAAATGCATACACTTGTACACACTTACGTGCTCACGCTCGAGCTGATCCGAGCAGAGATGCCTACCCACGCGTTAACCGTGACCCCTCCACCCCCTCCAAAACCGGAAACGGAGGAGGGCGAGAGCGCGAGCGCGCTGACTTCCACGGCACACACGTAACTTTTGACACATTGCATAACTTGCCTACACATAGCTCAGAGAAATTCAATCCAAAACATGCATTAATTTCACACACAACAGTCTCTAGCGTTTACTCAGAATGGTGCGAAAAACAAAAAAAAACATTGAGTGAGTGACATCTCTGTGGGTAGAAACACCTTGTTGATAAGAGAGGTCAGAGGAAAATGGCCAGATTGGTTCGAGCTGCCAGGAAGGATAATAGTAACTCGGATAATCACTCTTTACAACCGTGGTGAACAGAAAAGCATCACATCATGCACAAAACAGTGAATTTTGTACAGGTGTTCCTAATAAAGTGGTCAGTGAGTGTGTGCGTTTTTTTGGTTTTTTTTACAGTTAATGCTGCATTTCTGTAAGAGGTTAGCACTTTGTGTGTCGCTCTGATGTCACAGGGAGACGTTGTTATCGCTAGCGCAGTTACAATGGAGTCTCAAGGAGGCACTGAAGCAAAAGTCCCAGAATGCACTGCGGCTATATGAGGGCAGCTGAATGGCTTGGTTAGTTAGCGACCTACGAGATGACGAAAGCGATGCTGTTGAAGACGGTAATTAGCATGAAACTTGCGGCTTTGGAAGCTGACCTGTCTGAGCAGCGTGTGCAGATTAAAGGTGCAGGATAAAAAAGATTAAAGCGCCGCCGCATCGATCTCTCTTTATATAGAAATGGGTAGTCGTATGGCTTTGTGAGTAATGTAGGAAATCGTTACCCGACGTGAAAGCTTAAACTGGGTTTAAACATTGGGTTCCTGAGAGGCACAATCATCTGGAGATAGCAAGTTCAACAAGGAGTTCCAATAGAGCAAAACTGACCGTACTCTCAGGGTGGGAGGGGCATATGCGCTCTCTCTTCCTGTCTCTCCGCTATCAATCACTAACCAATCATGGGTGTCTGTGAGTTCATGTATGCAGAAGGGGGTGGATAGTGATTTCCTCCGAGTGTGTTACGCGACTCCGTATTGCAGCATGAGCAGAAGTTCAAAAAGATGCGGTTGCTGGCTTCATGTGTCTCGGAGGAAGTACGTGATAGCCTTCTCCTTCCCGGACTGGTAGCTGTTGTAAGACTTAACTGGTGGGTGAAAATGAACCAAGACTAAATTAGGGAGAAAATTGGGGAAATTAAAAATGCCAACTCATTCTTCTTCACAAAAAGATTCCAGGAAGAAGCTGCACTGTAACTTCAGTAACAGCAGTAGATGTAAAAAAAAATGGACATACGGATTTTCCGCAGTGCAAGCGAAGTGCTTCTCAAGCTGTAGGAGGTGAGGTGATGATGTATTAGCTGTTGTCATATGTAACATGTCAAAACATAACATTCACTCCATGGGTCATATTTTATATATATTTTTCCGTAAAATCTTTAAGAGAAAGAGAAATGATCAGGCGGAGTGGAGGCAGTGGGCACAGAGGGGTGAAGGCTTGTTTATGTTTTCATTGCATTTGCAAACAGCAGAGGGCGCTAAACATTCAACATGGCACCACAAAAATGTTACTAACCAAACACCGCAACATCATAACATGCCGCGAGCGATCTTAGCAGACTAAAAGACATCCTGATGGCTCGTTCACCAAACCGAAAAGGACAGCAGTACACTAAAGGGGGGGGGGGAAATGTAAAGAAAAATGTTGTGATTAACATTTTTTAATCACCATGTTGAGTCACATGACTTGATTCATAAGAGAAGCTATGAAGGTTTAGCGATTAGGTTTGTTGTAGGTTTACTTTTTGTTTGTATCTTTTTTCATAGGACTTCGTTTGTATGAAATCAAAAAATTCAACCATGGTATTTTCAAAATAGTTAGAGATGTAAAAAAAAAAAAAAAGTAAACTGTTTCTTTAACTTTAAAGAAAATAAAGAAAGCATAGCTGGATTGTTTTCCTCGTACAGGTAAAGACGGTCGTTGCAATAGTTTCAGCTTAGCTTCAGTGCTGGGTGATATGATGACAATGATGATATTGTTCCAGATTAGTTGCAATACACAACATTTCTCATATAACTTTTTATAAATAAAAAAATATATATATACAGACTGATTAGAAGCAGCTGATGTGATGTTAAAATTTTGTAATTTTTTTCCTTTTCAGTTTCTAAATTAGTTGATATTATGATCAATATTGTGACTCATATGTAAAATAGAAATGCCTCAGAGAAGCAAGCTATGATTTTTTATTTAATTTTTTTCCATCACATCACTCCACCCCTACAGGACAGGATGAGGAAAACCCCCCGTGAGATCATCACACTGAGTTCATTCTGAGAGCACTGTTATCAGAAACGAGGAGGAGGTCTGTAGCGATAACCGGAAAGTTATCAGGAGCTGGAAACTGATGGTGCCTCCTGGTAATATCTGGGAAAATAACACATTAATCCCAGTGGCTCTGCGTTTCCTCTGTTCTATTAATACAGCGACTGATTTCAGAGAAACAGTCATGTTCCTGTACATTCACAGCACATCGAACAGACCACAAGACTCAGGTATTCTGCATTACTTTAAAAATAAAGGTTTCTTAACAAATAAATCAAAATGTTAAAGCATATTTTTTGCTAATTTTTTTTCTTTTTTTTTAACTTGGGGGGGAAAAAAAAAACCCAAACTTAAACTGAAGGCATTTGCAAAACTGTATCTTTATTTCTGAAGCACTTCACATTCTTGCTACAAAAAGTATATACAGAACTCTATGTATGCTCATATGTACATAGTATTTCAAAACAAAACGCACAACACAATCAGGAGTAAAGAGGCAGAGTAACGGCCGTGTCGTTTTTGTGAAAGCACACTGTGCTCAAGACGCTAAAAGTCACCGTGCAAAGCAACTGTACAACACAAATTCAACACACAATAACCCAGAAGTTGTGTTTAGAACTGAAAATATGGTGAAATCATGGTAAGATTTTTGGTTACTACAGATCAGCGAGCAGTTCACAAACTATTTTGCGGCCAGAGACGAATCATTTCCTCTAAGATCACAGGAGAGGTTTCATTTTAAGAACAATAAATGCAAATAGGTACCATCATGCTAATTTATTCGATTTTCATTCACACACAGATGTAGATTTGAAACACAGTGAAACACGTCCTGGTTATTAAAATTGTACTTCAATTAAAGTTAACATTATTTATACTTGGTTTTAGTTACTGAGATTTAACCCCTTTCTTATGATAACTAAATAATAACCATAATAACCTTGATAAAAGTCATGTGATTTAAAAAAAAAATATATATATAATAATAATAATAATAATAATAATAATAATAATAATAATACACTCACTGACCATGGCTGTGGATCGTAAAAAAAAAAAAAAAAAGTTGCTGAAAGACAACAAAAAACTGGAAAAAAAAACCAACAAAAAAACCTGATTAACAATAACCATTTAATTTGCCTGGATAAAACGGTTTATACTGACCTAAAATAAGAGCAGACAGCACAAATGTAAAACCTTTTTCTTTCCGTTATTCGGTGCATTTATAGATTTCGTTAATGCTACATTTGTAGTGCTACACTACGACTACGCAGCACAATCTCCAAAAAAAAAAAAAAAAAAAAGAAAAGAGCAAAAATGTTATATGTTTACATGTATATATCACCCCGAAAATCAAAGCTCTATCCTGATCTGTGCTCTACGTTAATCACAAATATCCTTACTAATTAATACAGTTAAAATGAACGTACAAACTGTTCTCACTCTTAATACTCATCGATTAATGTAGTTAACGCACTTAATGCTCCATTCACAAATAATACGACGATTATATACAGAACCTGCACTCTGCGTACGGTAACACCGTTCTGAGCTTATTTTAACAAACTGTGCTTTAAAACTAGATCTGCATCAACTTGTTCAACTGCGTCAAAGTGTGATTGTTTACAAGAACAGATCTACAATCGACATTTTGCTATTTTCCAATAAAACTACCACAAATGGCATTCATTTTGCCATAACAATAGATCTGTTCCAAATGTAAATGGCATTTCAGTGTATCAGACCTGCCAACCTCGAAGAGCAATAGCACGTAGTCGAGTAAATCACGTGTCTAAGGTAGAAACTATTCTAGGAGAAAGATGTTATGTGCATCAATTGATGATAAAGTGTGTATGGAAAACTTTCAGGGGCTACATTTTAACTAAAAACAGACCTCCTTCAATCACCTGGTTGTTAACGCGAAAACACCGTATAGCTACATTATTGTGACGGGTTTGACCACGATGTTTAAATGTTGCCTCAAGACAGCAGACACCATATTTAATCACTTTCTAATGATCATTAGCGTTAAAATGATTTGTAACATGTTAGGTCTGACATATGTAATCACTGTTGGCCCAAAAAAAAAAAAATTGTGATGAAAATATTGTCATACCTAATAAATATAGTGACTGATGTTAGCTAATTCAAATGTACACTGATAAATTTTTTCATGTTAATGAACTCAAAACATTCTCCAAGTACAATCAGAGAATGTAAGATAACAGAGAAGGGGCGGGGTTTCTAGAGGGTTAGTAACACCTACGCAACTGTCAATCATTTCAGATTCATTTACTGATCTGGGGTTTAGTGTGGAAAGCGTACTCTTATGTTGAAACGCGACGCTCCAGACTCCCGAGTGGCGAAACGTGAAAAAAAAGTGTTCGCCCTGTCGTCCGGAGATCGCGATTTCAAATCCCGACGATGCCACAGCCATCCGTAGCCGGGATTCCACGAGAGCAAAACTTGCTCTCAGGATGGGAGGGCCATACTCTCTGTCCCCTGTCAATCACAGCGGTCACTAGCCAATAATGTGAGTTCATGTATGCAGAAGAGGGCAGACAGCGCTTTCCCGGTGAAGCGGTGCAGGTTGGCAGGTCTGACGTCTACACGCTGGATAACAGTACATCTTTAGTTAATCTGCTATATACATACTTCTAGTGAAGCATACTATCGAAAAATAAATCTCTAAAACAAAAGTTTGTCTTTTACCCAGTGCACTAACAAAAAGGAGATCATGCTGAAGAAAACACCTGAAGAAGCCCTGACCAGGAATTCCCCTGCATTCCCAAATTCATCACTCTGTATCTGTACGCCATCGCACGATGAAAGTGAAAGTGTCAAGAGAGACGAGGTGCTACACAAACCAGATTTCGTTTGGTCCTGATAGAAGAGCTACAGTAAACCATGAATGTTGTGCTAAGTCATTTCCCAAACCAAACTCTCCAAGGCTGCTTTCACACTTGGCCTTTTCAGCCTGGCCTGGCCTCGCTTGCTCTGTAGATTAGATTTTATTCTTTTTAGTAATCAGATGGAATGAGGATCGCTGTCCTAATCTCCTCATATCCACTCAGTCACTGACTAATTCTTTCACCAGCTCTTTGTTATCTGTGTTTGTTTTTCTTTCTTGCCCCTCAACTTGTAATCTGATTGGACAGGAGGTTTAAAAAATATATATATATTTTTTTTCAATTTGTGGAAGCTCTAGTGTAACAAAAAACCAAAAAAACAAAAACCAAAAAAAACCCAGAAGCATCAGCGCCTTTTAAAAGCATCTGATTCCCATGAGATAGCATGACAAACATGTGCCTGGAGTTAAAAATAAACAGGCCAAGTGTAAAAACAGCCTTAATCAACTGAGCACACAGTACAGGATTATGCAATTTATTTAAAAAAAAAAAAAAAAAGAAGGAAAGAAAGAACTAAAAAAGGAAGCGATAAACCATCAGTCTGAAAACTGATTGCGCAGCTTAAAGCTCTGATTTGATTTCAGTCTCGTAAGCTCGTTTAGAGGGGGAAAAAAAAAAGAGAGTCTTCTCTTATACTTGGTTTCATCTCTCTCAGGAAGCCAACAGTGTTTTGAGACAGTTCCTGTAAATTTTGGCCCCCTCTTCCACTGACTGGGTGCAATTCTGCTAAGAGTTTGTGGCATATTTCACTCCTTTGCTCCTCCTCTTCCCAATAATCCCACTAGTTTTCTATAAAATTGAGGTGCTGATGATTTCACAGGACAGTCAAAGTGCTTCGATGAGCAAATCACACACAGATTTGGTCCTACACACTTTAGTCATCACTCTGGAACGTGGGAGAGTCAGTGTTGTGTTTTGCTCAGACACGAAGCGCAAAAAAGCTAATCTCCAGAGTCTAAGTGCTCAAACTATCGACATCGTACAATAAAGCGCTGCTGTTGATGGACGGGACTCATTTTTTGGTCCAGAGAGCTTATAAAGTGTCTCTTTCTGGAGGCCGTGCCTTGTTATTGCATCTACATGAATCAGGGTCTTGAATAAGTGAATTGTGTTTAAGACCAACAAATGAAACTTTGGACAAATGACAAATGCATAAAAAAATAAATAAATAAAGCATGTCGTAATCTTGTCTATAAATGCTGATATTGGGTTAGTGATGTATCCTTGTGTGTGAAATGACATCAAATCAGCCGAATTCATGTGGTTATGTGTCATATAGTACAGAAACCCTCAGCTGGATGAAGCAGAAGCAGAAGTAGGCCAGGAGTCTAGTGTTTAAGAGCTAATCCTAAAAACAGATCTCGCTCGGAGTCGAGGGACCGAAGAGCCAGTGTAGAGATCTCGAGAACCAAAAATTCCTTTTAAAAAAAATGACCTGGACAGCTGTAATCACTCCACAAAAAACACACACAACCACACAAAATCTCTAAGAAGGTTAACATATCTAGAACTATTTTTATTCATAAGGTACGGTTAATAAAACAATGGCACATCAGACGACTAAATTACGGCTAAATTTACACAGAATAACCGCTCAGGAACACAAAACCTTAATCACAGCAACTTTTATGAGATGTTTGTGTTTTTAATAACTCTTATTACTCTACCAATCAAATGAACGAACGTTAAAATCTCAATTTTTGTACCAAACATTTCACTCTTGTGCCTTTTCCTTGTTATAGACTTTAATTTTTTAATAAACTTTGGGTAAAAAAAAGAAGAAAAATACTGAACTCTGAACTCCATAATCTCAATCTTTGGTAATTTTTTCCTATCAAAACCAAATACTGTGATATATAATATAACTATATCTTATATAAGTGCCATGATACACTGCTACCATATTGCTCACTCCGAGAGCCTGAAGCTAAATTATGAACCGTTCAGAACCGTTAAATTTAGCGAGGTGGCGAGCGTGAACGCGTGGAGGAAACGTGATGCTGAGTGCAGACCATCCAGGCTGAGAATGTTTCTAATATTCACGTAGATGCAATAAATATCAAGATGAATTTGTGTAATAACAAAATAAACCAAAATCACGCATGTGACCTGAGTCACTGATCTTGTAAACATGACAAGAAAGACAAATCCTGTAATGTGCACTCAGTGTTATACTCATATTATCCTCTCTCTCTCTCTCTCTCTCTCTCACACACACACACACACACACACACACACACACACACACACACACACACACACGAGCCGGTGCATCTCAGATCTTCTTGGGCCGACGGCTGAGCTGACTGTAGTACGACAGGGTGATGACGAGGAAGACGGCGTCACTGAGGAGGAGGAGAGCGGCTCCGTTGGACAGCGTGCCCATCTCCAGGAGCGAGACGGATGTCACTGTGAAGACACGATCGCTTTAGACACAATGCTGGCTCACGTGACGAAAAAGAGAAGCCAAGTGAGAATGAAACACGTTCAGCAGCCAGAAGGCTGCGAGCCCAAGTGGCGTGTGAATTTAGGTCATGACATCATTATGCTGCCCTCGTGTGATCATAGTGTGCAGCGGCGGTTAACACTGAGACCAGCAGAGGGCGCCGTAATCCCAGCTGTTTACAGTAAGTGCCCTGGACATGAAGTGGCATATTGCCAGAGTGTACATTTTAGTTTTTATGCTGCAGAGAGAGAAAGTGAGAGCTGAGACACAGACAGAATCAGGCCTTAAGTCGAAACATGTCCAAGATTACGACTCCTCCGATCAAAGCGCTACATTCATATCGAAAATGTTTTAAAAAAGTTGTAAAAACTTTAATATATTTGATGAATATTTATGGAAATGTGGTACAATTTGTTCATAGTAAAATACTATATTCAATACAAATAATACATACTATTTCTTAATACATACTATTTCTTATGCTGTTGAATTCTGGACTGTGATTGGTCAGGTGTTGATTAATTTTCTCTAACAGCAGCTCTGACAGCAGTGCAGCAGCAAATCACAGGTTTATATACATGAATGCGCTGTTCGGATACGTTACTGTTTCTATAGTAACAGCTCACTCACAGGGACTCGTAGGCCAGACGCTACGCTAATAATACACAGATTTTAAAATCGAAGTGTGTATGTTATGGAAGGAGTCTCCGGTGTCAGCACTTTGTACGAGTCAGAGGTGAAGACGTAACTTTTTCGGACATCTTCAGGACAGAGGCACTTACGCTTTGCGGATTCTTAGTAACATGAAACTTTTTTTTTTTTTAACTTTCAGGGGGGAGGAAAGAAGAGAGGCTGTGAGGGAACGCGTGTTCACAGCTGCTATAACGCTGCTGCTGACGTTTCACAACACTGAACGTAGCTATAAACGGATAAAACGTATGATGGGTCCTTTTGTAATAAAAATCATTGTCAAATTGCTGTGGTGTAAGAGGAATAAAACACTTCATTATATAAGACGCACTGTAATAGTAAAATAATCAACTTCAGCACGGCAACCAGTAACTCCGCTTCATCACACCACCCCGTCGCTGATTATTTTCCTTTTACAGCACGACACAGTGTGTGTTATCCCTTATATAAGTGTGTAAAGCGAACGTTAGAAAGCTGGCTCTGTGGTTGATCTGGATGAAACCATGTCTGAGGGAAGAAAACTAAAATAGCAAACACACCTACGTTGGACCTTCATCTTACCTAGGAACTGTACACCCAGGTAGCACGCTTCAGTGAGCAGAGTCCACTGTATGATGACCTTCTCTGCCGTGTAGAGGCCATTCCACAGGATTAACGAGATACCTGTCGAGAAAAAGTCAAACACTAATGGTGAGGATCAGACACTAATCTCTGATTAGGACATCGTCAAGTAGATCATCACACACGCTATGAAGTGCTTGTGTTAAAGCAGGCCAAACACGCAGGCTGAAAGCTTGAGTCTTAGATGTGAGGACTTTTTGATGATTTTGCCCAGGGGCCGAGGAACACGTGGAGAATCCCTCTGATCTCCTCCCATAGCGCCGGATATGGAGAACACGGAGACCAGCTGCTGCTTCTCCGCCCCCTCCGATAAACCATCTGGCAACAAAGATTATCTTGGCCCCTGCACGTCTCACGTGCCGTTCGGTCCGACTTTCACGTGATCTATAAGCTGCTACACCTTGCTTTGTGCCATTTATGAAATAAAGATCATCCGAGCTGGCTGGGGAGTCACCGAGGCTCATGGAGGGATGGTTACATAATGCGAGCTAAAAAATCCAAACATGCACAGGCTGGATAAATTAACCCCTTCATGCGTAAATATCACTTATATTACAAAAATGGATTAATGGATGTCGGAATACGATGAGTAAGAAAAGGTTAAAACATTTTACCTGAAATATATAAAAACTGTTAACCTGCAGGGTCTAAAATATTACACTGATTCTAGGAAAAAAAATTATAGATAATATCATTTTTTAATAAAATATAGCAATAATCCTGACTGGTGCTTTGGAAATTAAAAAAAAAAAAAAAAATCATATCTTTATTCTAAAATAAAATGAAAGTTCTTTGGAATGCGGCACCAGATTATTTTTTTTTATTTAATTTGTGATTTTGTGTAGAAAGTTTTACAAAGTTATACCACAGACATTAAGAAAGGTGAACAGTCTAGAGACTTTCATTTATTTCATTTTTTTAATCTGATGCCCAGAGAAAAATGCTGGATCGGATATCGGAGAAAACGTATCGGATATCGGATCCTGTTACACAGCAAACTGCAAAAATTGGACTCAAAATTGAAGAAGAAATTTCTTTTTGAATTTGGAAATAATTATATTTAAAAGATAGCTGCCTGTTTTTTCTTTGTTAGGATTGATTTTTATTATATTTCCACTTTTAACACAGTTTAACAGTGAAGTGTTTCAGTTCACATTTTTACATTTTTAAGCTTAGTAGTTTAAACAGTTAAAATGATATTGGATTGGTTTTGTATCGACTGATATTGACTCAAGGATATTGGTAAAGAAAAAGCTGATGTGCCATTTCTACTTGTTTTTTTTTTGTTTTTTTTTTAAATCACATTTTCCTAAGAACAACTTTCAGCGTGGACATTACGCATGAAAGGGTTAAATAAGCGAGTGTGTACATGTAGACCCGCTGCGTCCTGGCAACACTCGGATAAAGATAGTGCATATAATCCCACTAGTGCTCAATTCTGCGTGTGTACCCTAAGGAACGACAAAATCTAAACAGATGAGAGGAGAATGCACTGCATCCCTCTCTGTCTCTCTCTCTGTCTCTCTCTCTGTCTCTCTCTGTCTCTCTCTGTCTCTCTCTGTCTCTCTCTGTCTCTCTCTCTGGAAAAAAAAATGGACTTGTTTTTATAATCAGATCTCAAGTTTTTCCTCGCAGGAAATATTCACCCCCTTCCACCGAAAGACTATAATCGTTACGTTACTGGACCTCCTGCGGGGTTTGATTAGCGCTGCCTCCTGAAAATGACCCAGGATTAGCGGGGGAGCGGCTGTTGTTATTAAGCCCACTGCTGCAACTCCGCTCCGCGTGAGAGCGAGTGGGAACCGTACGGAGCCATCCATTTTTAAAAAGCTCAGGCTTTCAAATATTTATACCACTCACAATCCAGCATTCATTCAGCAGGGAAAAAAATTATTAAAAACAAAAAAACAAAAAAACGGGGCATCTCTCATGTCTGCCGAGGCTTGAAAACATTCACCGTGAATCCGATGCTCAGTGAGAGGTAATGAGACGAGCCGACATTCCACTGTCTCTCGCGTAAATACTGTGAGGACTGTCAGAGAGACGCATCTGTCGGAGAGCAGGAGTGTGAAAAAAAAATTAAATAAATAAAAAAAACACAGCACTGACATTTTTGGAAATTTGCACACAAGCAGTAGGAAGTGAATAAGATGTCTGTCGACTCCCCTGTTTCAATAGAATGCATAAACGTGGCATTTTAAACCGCTAAAATAAAATTATAATTGTTTAATATGTTTGTTTTAAGACTCCCTCGCCATGCTTGCACCTCTAATTACCATTTTAAATAAAAAAAATAAAATAAAAAAACATCTTTTTTTGACCTGATGATTCATATACATCTCTCTTATTGTGCTCTAATATTTTTTTCTAATTAGATTCTTATCTCATAAATATGAACAATTGTAGGGTTATTATTGTTGCTTTTATATATATATATATATATATATATATATATATATAATTATATATAATTAATTATTATTATTATTATTATTATTATTATTAATGTATTGTGACATATCTGTACAGTGTCCCTAGGAACCTGAAAAGTCCTTAAAATGCTAGATTTTTAAAAATATTTATTTGTTTTACGTCCCACGTCCTCCTGTCATCCAAACCGATGTAATATCTTTATATTCATCTTATCCGGCTTATAACCTCGCCCACATTCCTCACAGGTCAACACGGGTGGGATTTAAGTATCGAGGTCTCGTCTTGCGTCATCGTTTTCTCAGTGATTTATTTGACAGCTGCCAGATCTGTCAAAATATGAACCACAATCTGTTCAGCACCAACATCAGCCAAGTTAGCTGGAGATCCTGTAACAAGAGAGGTCCTGGTATAATCGTGTCATAATCAGATGCGGTGGGTTCAAATCAGTGCAAAAACCTCGACATACTCAGAAGAGCTCCTCCGTAGAGTCTGATGGAGATCCTAGAGGTGGCGAGCTCAAAGACGATCTCGTAGAGCTGACTGGGGAAAGCCAGGGCCTGAAACACACAGCACAGCATGCGTCAGCGCCAACACTGCTAACGAGATAATCCGAGTAGGCTTGTGAGCTGGTGTGTAATGTGTCTATCTCGTATTATCATGCCTCCTAACTATCGCTGATTGACTACAGTGTCACCCCTGGCTACTGTGGGGGAGGGGGGGGGGGTTTGGGGGCGTGGCCAGACGCACGTAACACACATCGTGGATCGAAGCCGATCACGAGTCGAAGGTTTAGGTTTAAGGTTTGTACAGGATGCAAAAACAAGCTATTACGAGATACAAGACCATTTATTTTTGGCGATCTTAAAGCTGCAGACACCACATTTTCCGACAGACATTTATATCGTCCAACTTGATCGACATCATGATCTAGCGGCGGAGTCACGATACTATCGTCAATGATCCCAAGCCTAGTATAGACTCAAGTATAGAAGAATAACCAAATCACAAAAATCTAAGCGTACTTGGGTAGACGAGACACCTAATTTTTATTTTTCATTCCAGAAAACAGATTTTTTCCCCTTCTTTTTTCCCCCCGCCATAATCCTGCCACTTGTTTTTTTTTTATTGGTTCACAAGATGAATTCACAGGTCCAGAAAGATACACAAACTTGTACGTGGTACACAATTCTGAACATCTTCATACTATCTATGTACACTATATTACCAAAAGTATTCGGTCACCTGCCTTGACTCACATATGAACTTAAGTGCCATCCCATTCCTA
>CM074984.1:1779909-1792173 GCA_037576825.1 Pangasius krempfi
TACCGATATACTCCCTCTCCCTCCTCTGAACATGTCCAAACCATCTTAATCTGGCCTCCCTAACTTTGTCCCCCAAGATTATACAGAGATTAAATATTAACAGGAAACACAGATCCTCGTCTGTACAAGAGGTAAACAAACACTCCGTCAAGCAGCGCAGGATTAAACGGTCAGCGCTGGCACGACGCTGCTTCAGCCGTCTCGCTAGAGACACGTAAACTTTATAAAACTGAGGCGATTTTCTGTACAGCATAACTCTGACATAACCCAGGGACTTCACTTATCTGTGAGCTTGTGTTAGCAGAACAGTTTATGTTCGAGTGGAAGTGCCTCGGCACGTCGTTATAAACACGTTCTCACCACCACGTGTTCCTCTGACATGAGCTTCACACCTACTGCACGTCAAAGAGTGCATTAAAATAGATCAGCCAACATCCAGCGAACACATCCTGCCCACCACTGACAGAGCAGTCCATCTCCTGGGTTTGGCGTTTTTTTTGGTTTTTGTTTTTTTTATCTCGTGACTCGGGTTACCTCTTAAGATTCATTTATCTTAAACAAACAGCTCTGCACTCGTTCGGTCATTAACATCCCCACTGTTTAAGGGACGCACGACTGTCGAAGTGAAGGTGGTATCAGAGATATGATTAGCATCCTGATCTGTGCCACATCCAGCATCAAGGTTTTTTTCCCCCTCACTTGCATTCCCTTCGCCATGGCAACAAACTCTCCAGCTAGGAAAAAAAAAAGGTCATGGCAGATGTGGATGGAATCTGTGGCATGCATATCGCACGATTGAATCAGAGGCTGGTTCGAATGAGGCTGAAGAAAGGAGAAGAGGTAGTGTGGGGCAGCTTAACGTGAGGAGTTTTAAGGAGTAGAGAATATATCGATGCTTGTTACACAACTTCGTGCGCACAGTTTTGAAAAATGTAAGGTTTTTTCTCGGGTTCCCGTGATCACTCGAACCTATCTAACGCTAATTCGGTAACTCGCTCCCTAAAATAAAGCGAACATTATCAAACTGGCTAATGCTAATTACTTTTATTAGCTTTGTGAAACAAGAACAAACCTGACATTAAAAAACATGCAAAGGACTAATTCATTAGCTAGCATTAACGAGCGGACGTGAGCAAACTAGCTTGTTCTACCTAGACACGTTTTTTTAGTTTTTAGAAACTGACATTTCAGACACAATATGTGTAAAATGTTTTGTTTACTTTTGTTCCATCAACAAAAATAACTCCCAAAGAAGCCACAGCTGGATAGAGTGTTGCGTGTCGCCATGGTAACGCACAGAATGACTGTAAGTGTAGTAACGGTTTCAGAGCAACGAACTATTGCTAGATTTGGAATTTCAAGTAGCGGGAAAAAAAAATAAACAGACAAGCGGAGTGATACAAGCAGCAAAATGTCCCAGTGTCGTTATTTTAAATATCAACACTCTTGGAACGCCGCTCGTCCAATCAGATCCGTGGATCGGCGCTGGCTGTTGATAACAAGTAGAGAGCGATGAAGAGGACGCGATAAGAAGACGAACACTCGTTCTTGATTCATATTCAAGCCGTGCTAATTTTCTATTAGGTTTGGAGCATTAAAACACACGCACACGCACACACACACACACGCACACACACACACACACACACACACACACACACACACACACAAACAGATTAGCAAGGAAAGGCCATTATTATTTAAAGTATCTGAAGAACAGGGCAGCTGTTCAGATTTACAGATTTTTAGGGCCCAAAAAAAAAAAAAAAAAACATACACAAACCAGTGGTGAAAATGAAAGAAAATTTTTTTTTTAAGTACAAAATCATTGTACAAATGTGTTTTTGTACAAATTTTAGGCAAATAGTTTACATTACGAGATAAAAGTTGCAATATATTGAGAATAAAGTTGCAATATTTCAAGAATAAAGTAATATTTTGAGAAAAACCACAAAGCAAATCAAAAACCAAATCATATGAGATTACGAGAAAAAAATCTCGAGAAACGTTTTAAGAATGATGACTTTTTTTCTCTTGATATATTGTGATTTTTTTAAAAGAAATTATTATGATGTTATTCTCAATCTTGCTTTTTTTTAAAAAAAATTTTAAACAGTAGCCCTGAAATCACCCAGCGCTAGTGCAGACAATGAGAACTCCTCTCCTGATTTATAACCGAACAGAACTCCGTCCTGAAGCTCTGCACTCCGTTTAAAATCTCGGAGCTGCTCAGAGACGTCTTAATGGAAAAGGAGTGCGATGGAACGTGATGGAGAGCGCGTCTAATGCGACGATCCGGGGCTTGGCGTTCATTTCCATATTCCTGCCTCGGCGGTGATTCATCAACAGCACGGAGCGCCGGGACATCGTCGGTACATCATCAGGACTTGATGCAGCAGTGTGTAGGCACACATCGCTCACACGCTTTCACTCCGTCTATTAAAAACACATTTCACACTTCGCCGCCTCTCAAAAGCGAGATATACATATACACATATATATATATATTTTCAAAAACGGGGAAATAAAGAAGATAAAGCGCTTGAATGAACCCATGATGCTGAAATAAAAACTCGAACCGTCCTACATAAAAACTTTATCTTGATGACTGGAATAAATACTCGAACAAGAAATCAATTCATACCTATATGAAGAATTTCAGATCGCCTCTTTTCATGTCCATATATGGTATATCCTGTGTTCTTTAAAGGTGCATGTATGTTCAACATACATATGTATCTTCCAGGTTATTTGTACAAGTAATGAATAAAAAAAATAATGAACTACTGCACCGTTAATCAGCCGGGTTATTCGTAATGGATAATTAACACGGCGTGGACTCTTTCTTCAGAAATACTACGTAACATAAATAAGCTTTATGTGAAAACCAAACACAAAATGGACGCTTAAAAAAAAAATGCAAAACAACCTTTAGCCCTTTATTATAATGAAATGGTTATTATTCATGCAAAGGAGAGTCGGTGTAATCTGTTTAATCTGCTTTTCAGGTCCGAGTGCTTGTATTTGCTCTCAACCTATTGCTCACTCGACTAGAGGGAACTGTTATCACAAGCTAAACAAATGAATAAATAAAAAACCCTCTCGTTCTGCTGACTCAAGTGAAACGCAGCATATGAGCTCGTGACGAATCCGGCGGCCTCGGTCTGCCACACACTATATGACCCTTGTGGATTTAATGAACTGAATCACAGGAACGGTGGCTTTGGCTTTGATCTGAAAGGGTTCCTGCAGTTCAGTTAAAATCTACACACATTTTCCAGACTTTTTTTTTCCTCCACATGTTCAGAAAATGTGCAGTCGGGATTCTGTGAGGAAGGGAACGACTAACGACTCCACATCTCCAGCCTCCTGTGCTCCTATATTACAGCAGTACAACCATGCTTTTTCATTTCCTCGATTACTTTTACAAGTTTAAGAAGACGGATTTACTCTCACAGAGGCGAGAGAAGAAGCTTGTTCCTCTCAAGCCCACAGGAGAAGGAGCTTTTTGCTCTCATTGAGGTGGTTTTTAATCTTATGGAGGCAGTAAAAGGAGCTTTTTACTCTCATGGAGGCGGTTTTTACTCTCATGGAGGCGGTTTTTACTCTCATGGAGGCGGTTTTTACTCTCATGGAGGCGGTTTTTACTCACATGGAGGCAGTAAAAGGAGCTTTTTACTCTCATGGAGGCAGTTTTTACTCTCATGGAGGCGGGTTTTACTCTCATGGAGGCAGTAGGAGGAGCTTTTTACTCTCATGGAGGCAGTTTTTACTCTCATGGAGGCAGTTTTTACTCTCATGGAGGCAGTTTTTACTCTCATGGAGGCAGTAAAAGGAGCTTTTTACTCTCATGGAGGCAGTTTTTAATCTCATGGAGGCAGTAGGAGGAGCTTTTTACTCTCATAGAGGCGGTTTTTACTCTCATGGAGGCAGTTTTTACTCTCATGGAGGCAGTAGAAGGAGCTTTTTACTCTCATAGAGGCGGTTTTTAATCTCATGGAGGCAGGAGAAGGAGTTTTTCCTGTCATGGAGGCAGTTTTTAATCTCATGGAGGCGGTTTTTCTCTCATGGAGGCAGGAGAAGAAGCTTTTTACTCTCATGGAGACGCTTTTTACTCTCATGGAGGTGGGAGAGGGCAGTTTTTACTCTCATGAAGACAGGAGCGGGTGATTTTACTCTCATGCAGATGGGGGCGGACGGGCAGATAGGAAGCAGGATGTTCAAGATAAAGTTCAATTCAATTTTATTTTTATTTTATTTATAGCACTTTTAACAATGGACACTGTCACAAAGCAGAAATCCAGATATAAATTTTAAATGTATCCCTAATAAGCAAGCCAGAGGCAACGGAAGCAAGAAAAAAAAAACCCTCCCTGAGATGACACGACAAAGAAGCTCGAGAGGAACCAGACTCAAAAGGGAACCCATCAACAAGGAAGAACATCCACAGCCATCTTTAGTCCATGTGGTAGACAATACGTTTCCAATAACGCTCCTTTAGAACCAGCGGGTCTGTGGATTGACACTGTGACACAGATCATAAGTGCTCCACAACACAACTCATTTTACAGCAGCTGCTGCTCTTCAATTGTGTTTCATTCATTGGTTTGGCAAATATAATATGAAAATATCTTTGCTGACAGATAAGCTGATCCTGAGCTCAAGTGTTTGCTGTGTGTTTATTACTTCACTCGATTACGTCTGTCAAACACAAACATCACAACATGGGCTCTGCGGCAGTAACGATATTTTCTCCTCCACCAATATCCCTTCATTAACTCTCATTAACATATATTTGAATATTATAATTAGGAGGTAGGAGACACATCGATTTCCAGGACAAGAACCCTGTCTCATACACGCTTACTACGTTAATGCTAACGATTTCATTCATTTATATTTTTACACATCTATAAAAGACATCCAGAAACTAAATCTGTCTCTACACGATGACAGTAACGGCGATGGCCGGTTTCCACTGGACCTGTTCATTTATCGGATTGCCTTTTCTCGACAGTCGGAGTCTGAGAAGGATCCATAGTGCTAATTAGGCTCGAGTCTGAAAACTCCTCTCGCACATCTATCAGTCTGACCGAGGAAGGACAACGAATCCACTTTCCCTGACCGCACGTCAGTGGAAATCAGTTTAATTTAGATGTAAAGGGCAAGGCCGTCTTGCCGTTTGCTTTTAAGCCATTTAAACAGGTCCATCGCAAACAAGCAGGCAAAAAAAAAAAAAAAAGAGCCACTTAGGTGCTCAGAGAACGTCCAGTTCATTAGCTTTTCTTAGAAATGCTACATTAGAACTTTTGATGAAGTGGACATTGTGCAATTACTGCGTCTCTTTTCAATTAAAATGAAATTTGTGAGGATTTACTGCACTCTGCTGCTGGTAATACAGACGCAGTCTCGAAAAGCAGCGAGTATCGACCTGAATATCGAACTCCTTCCTTCTAATGTATTCGAGAAGAAAGCGAGCAGAATTTCCTGGCTGAGTCACACAGATTTAAAACACAATATTTAATCATGAGGGAGGAAAAAAAAAGGGAATATGGAAATTCAAGTCGCTGATATTTCGACTTTATGTCCGCTAAATAAATCTGCTTAACCTGTACCTATTAATGCCACGTCGTTATTATTGTCAGATTTATCCCACAGCTCTGCTGAATTGTTCGTCCTGACTGGTCGGAAAGTGTGGATTAATTGTGGATGCTTAATTAACACTTAAGGAAGGAGTCTCCAGTGCGAGCACTTTGTACGTTAAAAGTCAAAGGGAAAGCTGTAACTTTTCCAGCATCTTCAGGACTTACGGTTTCTCGATAACGTGACAAAGTTGCGTATGAACTTAAAAAAAAAAACTTAAAAAGAGAGGTGAGGTGAGGGAATAACTGTTTACAGCTGCTATAACGCAAGCGCAAACAGGGGCTTGTTTCTCGGATGTTCCGCAACATTAAACGTAATTATATATGGATAAAAAGTATGAGGTGTCATTTTTAAATAAATTAAACATTTGTAATTATTGGAAAACTGCTGTGATGGAAGAGGAATAAAACACTTCAGGATGCGCTTTGCGGCTGGCAACAGTGACTCCGCTTCATCGTACCACCTGTTTGTTGATTATTTTCCTGTAACAGCACACCCCCAACTGTTTTGCTCCTTTACATGACACGGATTCATTGCTGTGATGTTGCAATTTTCACTATTACCATTATGGAAATTCCTAACTGAGTGCTACAAAGGAAACCACAGACGAAATGCATCGGACGTAAACGAGACCAAGGACATACACACTGCATGCAACAAAAAAAAAAAACAATGCATTTTCATCGCTGACTTCAACAAACAGACAGACAGACGAGAGAGTAAAAATAAATAAATAAATAAATAAAAACCAAAAGGTACAAGTCGTAAAAGGCTTGTTTCCCCTGGATGATTGTTATGCGTGTGCTTACATAACCTGAATTCAAAATAAACAAATAAATAAATGAAAAGCCAGGCTCAGAAATCTCCCGTCTCGCACAGGTATCCTCCGGTGCTCCAAACATCCGGCGGAGTGAGGACTCATTAACCTGCAGGCTGTTAATGTTCCCCTTCACGCAGCACAACACGCTCCTTCCTCGGAGTTTCCAACAAAAATAAATTAATTAATCAACACAACACCAGAGCCGGAGGAAGCTTTACACAGGGCTGTGTGTGTGTGTGTGTGTGTGTGTGTGTGTGTGTGTGTGTAAAGTCATTTTAGAACATAAAACACATCACAATATGCATGCATATAATTATTATTATTTTTTTTTTATCCAGTTTGCTACCATATTTATATATTTTGAAATCAGTGTTCACAGTTTTGAAACTTTTTGAAGCTGAAATTTTTTTTTTTTTTTAACAGCACATCCCCAAGTGTTTTATTCCTCTTACGATTTTTCACTTATAAACGAACAACAGGTTGTACATTTTATCCATTTATAGCTACATTTAATGGTGTGGAATGTCTGTGAGAATTTATTTCCCGTTCTCACGTACGTTATAGCACCTATAAACAGCTGCCTCAACAGCCTCTCTCTTTTCTCTCTCTCTCTCTCTCTCTCTCGCTCTCTCTCCCTCTCTCTCTCTCTCCCTCTCTCTCTCGATTTTTAATAAGACCAAAAAAACTTGCCATCTTTTGTTACCGAGAAAAAAAGCATAACCTCTTTATTAGCTCTTCTCTGAATACATGATATCCATGCTCATCTTTAGCTCGTCTCGAATTGTGAAGAAAATTCGAAAACTCTCTGACCAGTTGTCATTGTTACCTAAAATCGCGAACATAAGCAATGATTCACAATCAAACAGTAAAAACGTGTGATCATGAAGTAACCTTCTTTCTAATGCAGTGAACTATGACTTTCGTGAGGTTTTTCTCGTCCTGCCCCCTAGTGGTCACGCAGAGTCCAGGCTCATCCCAGGTGCTGCACCATCCAGTGGAAATGATCTCTAAATGCCGGCTTCCAACCCGCTTTTTAAACCGTTCAATTTGTTGTGCATCTCTGTGTAACACTCCTCTCTTTCCCTAACCCAGACTCGACCACATGAAGAGACAGGACATGACAGGGCTTGTTTACCTGCAGGCAAAGTCTTCTCAACAGTGCGTCACGTTCTTTGGGGAAAAAAAACGTGGGGAAAAAAAACAAAAAAAAACTAGATTTGACTTCCTCTGATTTTCACAGCTAGCCTACACGTCAAGGGAGCTATTCTCTGGCGCTGATTAACCCTCACGCTAACATTCGTCACTGTCGACATTTCAGGGAAATGACTCAAGCGGCATACGAGGCAAACTGTCAGTCCTCGGGGTGTAATGGATCCTGAAATTACGACACAAAAAAAAAAAAAAAAAAAAAAAAAAAAAAACCACACACACAGGACATTCATTTCACTTGTTGTTTTCTTCTTTGCTCCAGAGACTGACCAACTCAGAGCAGAGGCCTTCCGCGTCGAGCTCTCCGGCTTTCTGACCGACACAAAGCCGCGTGATTTACTACCTGCGGCTGTTCTGCGCAGACGATGAAGGGATTTCAACTCAGATCAAGCCAAGGTCACTTTAAATATAACTACATAATTACTGCTGTGTTACAGGCCCATTTCCAGCCATTGTGATCGCAGGAAATAAATCTGACCTGCAGCCAATCAGTGGCCTTGTGCTCTTCCAAGGCAGCAACCGAAACCACAGTACACAGGAAAGTGTGTACTTTTTTTTTTCTTTCTGTAGAAAATCACTTTTTTTTTTCCCCCCTCACTGATTAGCCACAGTAGAGCCAAGAGCTTCCATTTTCCATTCATGGTCACAAAGTTAATTGAAAAATAATGACTACCATAGAAACAGCAATTACGCCATCTAAATACTCGGTCTGAGATGTTATTTTTAAGATTATTAGAGGAGTCTTCTCAAGTCTTGAGAAGGGACTGTTTACTCTAAAATGACGTCCAAGTTCTCAGGTTCCATGATCCTGATGATTATCAGAAAAAGGATTATTTTAAAGAATAATTAAACATACTGAGACTAATCCAGATGATTGAAAAGCTTGGATAACATCACGCCCTCTCTCTCACACACACACACACACACACACACACACACACACACACACACACACGTCCAAGCACGAACCTGACCTCAGCTCAGGAAGTAAATAATTCACCAAGACCTGAAAAAATGTTCCCAAATTCCTGCAGCTAAGCCTCTATCGCTGTGACCGTCAAACCACAGAGGGTTCTTTCACATGCATAGTGTTCAGTGGGTCTGAACAGAACCTTGGCGTGTTCTCCGCCTCACGCTCGGGGTACGATCTCCAGAACTTCTGAGCGAGGCGTTCTCTCTCTGCTTTCTATTGAACTCTATTGAGAAAAACAATTCGACTCTGAATCGACTCGACTGCAGGAAGTGAATCAAACACATTGTGTGTGGTTTTTTTTTTTGTCGATTTATTGCTAGATGCTAAACTGAGACATGAGAAACGAAATAAGCCCAAAGACAGAGCTGCAGCGCTGCAGAACCTTCACATTCTGGAGATCTGAACTGATGAATTAAAAGAGAAATAAAACACTGGATGTGATGCACAAAACGTTCGCCAGAATCAGGTGATTTTTGAGATTCATTTTCTACACGGACTTGTTAAAGGTGTGTTTAACTTTATCCATCAACGTATTTCTGACCAGTCAATGAAAGAGTTTTAAGAGGACATGAGGACCCTCAACTAGCATTTTCTTAAATATACAACCAGCATTTATCGATATACAGTGTGAAACCAAAACTAACCAAGGAGCAAGCAAACCAAAAGAATCAATTTTGCTCTGATTCAGATTCGACAAATGGACTAACAGGTGGAAAAACATCCCAAGACTTCATCAACGAAGTAAAGCTAAAATATTCTCACGCAGGCCAGTTTAGGGTAAGTAAATGAATCACAGGAGAAGATCTAAAAAGTACAATTATATTGTTGAAAAACGTCACTACTTCTGAAGCTCTATTCAGATGGGATTAGTTTAACATGTGGAGGCACAATTATGACCCGAGTATCTCTGAGATTTTATTCCTGTCCGAACCTGTGATGCCTTTTTTTTTTTAAACGATCTGTGTGTGCACGTACCTGGAAAGATTACACAGTTCTTTTTTTTTTTCTCCTTTGATAAAATGAGCTGGAATAACACCAGGTCATATATATCTCCCCTCTGAATGACGTGTTGGTAAAGGTTACGTTATATCCCGTGGGAATCATAAGCACTACTCGGAAGGGATTCGTTTTCCGGACATGTTTCTGTTATTCGCACCGGATAAATCCCTCTAATCTTTTATACCAAATATAAAAACGAAACGAAGTTTAAAATGATAAAATATAGGAGGATGTGTCAGAGAAGTGGGGTTACAGGGTTATCGAGTTCCTAGCACAGGTACAGCCTACATACATGTTAAAGTCATATGACCTCATGTGGCCACACCCCCTACAAGAAGCACACGAAAGGACAAAAACAACCAGTTTTGCATTAAAATAAGGTGCGTGCAGTATGCATGGGATTTTTAGTCTTTTGGCCATGAGTGCATCGTGAAGACACACCCTTTTCTGCTGATAATTCTTACACACGTCATCTGGCAACAGATGAAAACTAATCCCGTCCGAATACTCCTTATGATGCCCAAAGGACATAAACTGAGCGTCGAAATCACATAATAAGGATCCGATAGTTCCTAGCACAGGTACAGCCTGTGTAACAGATGTAATGTATTTCTGTGTCATGAACGTGTGTCGCTGACTCAACACGGATCGTGCAGGTCAACATCAGACGCAAATGATGTTCCTGAGACAGTGGGCTCAGTTTCTGCGAGGACCCTCCGAATCTCTGTCGGCTATCGACCAAAAGTCAGAGCTCTGACGTGGAGCTCACATTTAAAAACAGGGGGAAAACAGATGGGACTGGATGGATGCATTCCTCACAAGTAGCTTATACTGTTCCTCATCCTGTAGATAGAATCCCCCTCCCCCCCAAAAAAAAAAATAAATAAAAATAAAAGGATTGTGAATGACATAAAAATATCAATATTTAATAGGCTTATATATCAGCCTGTTATATCTAACTAGGCTCAAGATCTTAAACAGATGAAGTGAAGGGAAAATATTGGCCAGGATCTTCACTACCATATGTTTAGATCCACAAGAGCTCTACTGATTAAAAGGGATCATATTAAAATACCAATTAATTAATTAATTCCTTAGTTAGTTAATTAATTAGTTAATTAATTAATTAGTTAGTTAACCCCCCCAACCACCCACCACCCCTACCCCAAACACAAACACACACACACACACACACACAAATTGGGGGAAAATGTCAGGAAATGTGGTTTAGAAAGCTACAAGCCCTTCAGATGGAGGAATCTGAAGTTGTGTAAAGCTGATAAATGCAACTATCAGTGCAAGTTTGGTCTCTAATCATCTGTGCACGACGTGCACGACAACAACAACGACAACATGCTGAACAAAAGTACGATTTGTTACCACTTTTCCCCTTAAAACAAAATAAACAGTTCCAGGGAGCACAGGGCAGAATGCTTTCCCAATAAAAACACCAACACCACCAACACCACTACACAACAACACGCTTACCTTGCACTTCCAGGACAGAAGGAAAACACACACAATCCCCGGGTTGGGAGCAAATCTTTCACATCGCAGCACCACACTTTGGCAAACGGCAATCCAGCACGAGCGCAACGCTTACCGTAATGCACGCTGTAGCGGGGAACAGCGAGGGGCGTGTGCTCAGGGACAACCGTAATGTCTACAATACAAGCCCCTTTTGGCTTGGTTTGGTTTGGTTTTAGTCTCATTCCCGTGTAGTTTTTTTTTTTTTCCACCTATCACAATGTCAGCCATTTCAAAAACTGTTCCAAACTACAGAATGTGTGTTCACTGCTGAAAAAAACCTGAAATAAAACCGTAAAACTAGTTGCTTGCGTATCGTCGTCTCATCGCCCCTTTCTTTATGTACACTATATAACCAAAAACACGTAGGCACCCAACCATCGCACGCATCACATCCCATCCCATCCATAACCAGTCCATAAGCATTAATACATAATTGCCTAAACTCTTCACATTGGAGTTTTTTTTTTTTTAATCACTTGGACAACAAGCTATTTAGAAATAAAAACAAACAAATGTAGAACCTTTTTGTTTTCACAAGACATGATCTCAAGTGGACCATAAACTGAACCTCAGATGAAACATACTGAGGCTATCTCTGAGTACGGGTCACATGTGGGCCATTTTAGAGGAATGTGACGTCATTTGTTGTGTTCATGTTAGCACAAATCATCAATCTGAGAACTTGGAATGCTAAAAAAAAAAAAGACATGTATAAACAACCTCCGTTTACATCAGTAATGATCACAGAGATGACCTCCTCTAGTGAAAAATCTACGCACGAAAATCTAGGGCTGGAGGTAGAACTAAAAGAATGAAGGGATGTTCAGGTTTCATTAAGGGGCCAAACAGACTTTAGGACACACAAAGGCTAGATTACAAGGTAATTATATCAAGACTTCAGTGTAACACAACACCCAGAGTGCTCTTTAAATAATATAATCCTTTACTGAACTAACTGTCTATCTTCTTCTTCTTCTTTCGGCTTTTCCCTTCAGGGGTCTCCACAGCGAATGATCACTCTCCACCTCTCCCTATCTTCTGCATCCTCAACACTTGCACCCACTAGCTTCATATCCTCATTTATTACCTC
>CM074984.1:1798315-1815815 GCA_037576825.1 Pangasius krempfi
AGTGCTCAAAAATCAGTGATTAGTGAGTGTGCAGTGCTCAAAAATCAGTGATTAGTGAGTGTGCAGTGCTCAAAAATTAGTGATTAGTGTGTGTAGTGCTCAAAAATCAGTGATTAGTGAGTGTGCAGTGCTCAAAAATCAGTGATTAGTGAGCGTGTAGTGCTCAAAAATCAGTGATTAGTGAGTGTGCAGTGCTCAAAAATCAGTTATTAGTGAGCGTGTAGTGCTCAAAAATCAGTGATTAGTGAGCGTGTAGTGCTCAAAAATCAGTGATTAGTGAGTGTGCAGTGCTCAAAAAAAAAAAAAAAAAAAAGGAGAACAAAAAAAGCGGAGGATTGTTGTGGAGCTTCACATGTTCTGGCCGTGTCCGTGAGGGTTTCTTCCGGGTTCTCCGGTTTACTCCTACTGTCCAGAAACATGGTGGTAGGTGGAAGGGACTCCGAATTACTCCTACTTGTGAATGTGTGCGTGCTGCCGTTGCGCCCAGGAGGAATTCCCACCTCACGCCCAGTATTCCCAGGATAGGCTCCGGATTCTCAGCCACACCGAACGAGACAAAGCGTTTACTGCAGATTCAATCATTGTTTGATAATGAGATGAAAGCTTTTGACATGGTTAGACAAACAGAAATTGAAACTTAATCCGATTAATCAGTGAAATTGCAGAATCTCTCATGGGAAAATTCTGCATTCGTAGCCAGACAGCTTTGACTTGTCATGATATTTATAACTCATGGAAACTGGACATGGTTAAAGGGCAAACAAAAACATTCCTGGAGACTGAGAGCGATTTAATTTCCTTCCCCATGGATGACATGCTGCATTTATTTTGAAGATTTTTTTAAATAATTTTGCCCCATGTTTTTGAAAGAAGATGCTAATATTGGTGAAACTTTCTATGAAGGCCATATCCTTAATAAACCATGAACACATTCATGATGTTATAATGCGTTCCTCAGGCATTACACGTTCTTATAATTAGTTATAAAAATGCCTAACACTTTACAGCTATATTTATTACGCATTATGAATTGTCAGCATCATAAGCGGTGTTTATAACACGTCTTATCACCAAGACCATACAAACCCAGCCCTCTTTTGTATAGCGCATTAAATGGCTTTTTTTTTTACCATCTTAAAAATATCGTCAGAATTAAAGGCTTATTGTCCCGACAGGACCTCGAGCAACTAATCCACAGTTTTTATTACCAGCAGGCTTGACGCCTTTAACACCCTCCCAACCGCACCTCCTAAAAAAGACCACTAAACAGCTGCAACTCATTCGAAATGCTGCTCCTGCAACAGTTCGAGCCAAAAATCCAGGAGAACCGAGCACATTACTCTAGGTCTAAAATCTTTACACTGGAAGTTAGTTACAGAATCGATTTCATAGTCTTGCTTCTGGTCTATAAATCAAAGAATAGTCCGGGTCCTGAATACATCTCTGAAACGCTCAAAAATATAAACCCAGCAGGTCTTTTAGATCCATGTGTGCAGGTCAGGTGGCAGTAACCTGAACCCAAACTAAACTTTTATGAAGCTCAAAACCTGGAATCAGCTCCCAGAACATGTTAGATGTTGTACATATATATATATATATATTTTTTTTTTTTATATAGTCTTATAAGTCTTAAGCTTACTTAACCTGTTAGGACTTTACGGCTATTGCACTATACATATATACTGTATATATAAGATGGCTTATAACTTGCGAATATCATGTAAATCGCAATAATTCACTTATCTGATTTTTTTTTTTAAATCAGCGCAGCTCTTAACGCGTCTACGACTGGACATAATGCACTGCGCAGACTGAGGCTGGATTTCTTTGGCATTAGTGATATAGCACTTTATAAACACTGCTTGTAATGCATTCTGTTACCCATGAAGGCCATACAGTAGCTATAATAAACTAAGAACGCAATTATGTCATGTTATAACGCATTCATGAGGCATTACACATAGTTATAATTAGTGATGAAAATGCATTACACTTTATAACCCTCTTTACTATGAATTATGGATCATTAACATTGAAGCATTATACAGTAAGTAGTGCTCATGACATGTTATACCACCAAGCCCCACTTTGAGAAGATCTAATGTGGATATACGGTTTTATAAGGACTACTTATAATGCGTTATTTTACATAAATGATTATAACGATCAGTTGCATAAATACTTATAAAGATGTGTACAATGCCTTATGAATGCATTATAACATGATGTAAATGTATTCGTAAGTCATCACGCAAATGCGTTAAGACAATTTCTAATTGCAGTAAAGTGAAATGCCTTGTATAACAATGTGTATAATGCCTTATGACAGGTTATAACAGCTTCCTTAAACATATGGCCTTCATATATAGAAAGTGTTAGAAATCATTTTTGTTGGGGGAAAAAAAAAAAAGAAAGTTAAGTAGGTTCTCCAGTATCCTCAACATTTTATATAATTATATTATAATTATAATTCTGGAGTGACTAAAGGGGGTGGAGGAGTCAACAGTGACAGAGTGACACAAGATGATCAGAAGTAGTTGTAAGAACGAAGGACAGTTGTTGAGAACAGCTAAATCATGAGGTCTGAGTAGATGCCAGTCGTCAGGAACGTTCTTCAATCTGCTCTGCAACTGACGTCCAGCAGACACGATGGGAAGCTGTGAAAAGGTCACCGACAAGCATGAAAAATGAACGAACAGACTAAAGCATTTCATCAGGATTTGGCAGGATAATGATCATGTTTAGACAAATGAAAAAAAAACAACCACCATATTTCCAAATAAATAAATAAAAAGATGCACGCACTTTCATGTCGTGTCAAAGAATTCACTTGTATCTCTTGCTCAGCTCATGTTCTTGTTGTGATTCTCCCGTTTTCCACTGTGCAATTTCATAACACGGAGCTTTCGGATGATAAGGAACTGGGAACATCTCCATGGCAACAGGCTCCCACGGTGCAGCGGTGGGCAGGTGGGATGAAAAGGGGGTCTGCCACGCTTAGCAGGAGACTGGAACTACCACGATTTACAGGCTCAGTCGGAAAAACAAACAAACTCACCCGTCTCCATCACCTTCATCACCATCACAGGAGCACTGGGTCAATGTTTCAGTCATTACAGCTAACAGCGTCAGGATCTAAGGCATTTATCTGCGAAAAACAGTTTAAAGAGTGGGAGCTCCTGACAGAAAGAAACGCAGGATGCAGAGCTTCAGGCGAGCATCATTAGGGTTTAATTCTGATTTATAACCACAGAATCCTGGATTCTGATTGGTCAGAAGGTGTCCTTGTACGTTATCGTTTCTATAGTGACGTTCACCTCATTCACGGTGACTTGTACGGCGGAATCTCCACTAATAATAAACGGATTAAAAAGATAAACGTGTGTAACCGATAAACGATATGCTCAGGAGACATTTCTTTAACATGCATGGAAGGAGTCTCCAGTGTCAGAGCTTCGTAACAGTCAGAGGTAAAGCTGTAACTTTCCCGACGTCTTCAGGACAGAAGAGATTACGCTTCTTTTTACGTTTTCTTTCTCGCTAACATGAGAAGCTGCGGGGTTTTTTTGTCTTAAAAGAGAGAAAAAAGAGGGAACAACTGTTTATAGCTGCTATAACGTAAGTGAGAACAGGAACTAACTTGTTTCTCAGACAGTTCACAACATTGAAGGTAGCCATAAATGGATAAAATGTACAAGTCATTGTTTACTAAATGAAACGTTCGTGATCGTTAGCAAATTGCTGTGGTATAAGAGGAATAAAACACTTCATCGTTACTCTGCTTCATCGGACCACCCTGGATGACATATCATACGTTTTATCCATTTATAGTTACCTGTAATGCTATGGAATGTCCGAGAAACAAGTTAGTTCCTCTCATGACTGAAGTTATAGCGATAAACACTCGTTTCCTCACCAGCGTTTACTGACTGTCTCAAAGCTGTTTTATTTCTCATCTAGCCTACAGATGTGGATGGTTTAAATGCTATTTTAGGGCAAGGAAGTTTGGTCTATCTT
The DNA here is from genome assembly GCA_037576825.1 of Pangasius krempfi. Classification (NCBI taxonomy): domain Eukaryota; kingdom Metazoa; phylum Chordata; class Actinopteri; order Siluriformes; family Pangasiidae; genus Pangasius; species Pangasius krempfi. Next base: position 1,802,333 of record CM074984.1, read on the forward strand.
CCACAGCAACAGGAACGTAGCAGAACCATCTGACTGAATGTGTGAAACTAAAAAAAAAAAAAAGGAAATCATAATCTTATTTTCACTTTTTATCGCTTTTCACCACACTGTGTTTAAAACGAATACAGACATGTGACTTGGTTTGAGGAGAAAGTTCAGACAGGAAAACCAAAGCAACTGAAAAACATGAAGAACACCTGGAACCGAGGCTCACAGGAACAGCAGGAAGGTGCTGTAAACATTTAGCAGGTCGTCAGATGATCAGACGGGGGTTTGGTTGCGTGCGTGTGTGTGTGTGTGTGTGTGTGTGTGTGTGTGTTTTCTGAAGCAGGTTTGTTCTGCCCCTGATAGAGTCTCATAGTTGTTTTTGGCTGTTGCTTTTATCCAAAATGACTTAAAATTGAGACAGGATACAGCTGAGCAGTTGAGGGACACGATTTTTTAAAGTCTGAGTGAAAAGTCTGAACTTGGGGAAAATCTGAAAAAAGTTTTCATCGGTTGTAATCATCCGAGCTGCTATAGCTCTGAAAGAAGTGCATGTGATTGATGGTTCGACCAACCGAGCAGCTGAGTTCGTTGCTAATAGTAACGAGCTAGCAACCTGACGTACTGTATGTTAGCCTAACGCTTCTTACTCTAGATACTAGCTAGCTAGTTAGCTACTAACGTTTTTCAATTTCAATTCCATAAACAAGCTGACCAAATCCACTGGATTACATTAATTTTTTAGCATTAATTGTTTGCGTTTTCTGCCACAGAGACGGCGATCATGAAGCGTTCTCTACTTCTTTGCATTTTTGCATATCTATTTTTATAAAAATCACGGCACCCCCTAGTGGTCTGGAGGTCTTAAATGACTGCTTAACTACTGCCAATATTGTAATTTAACCTCAAAATAATTCTATTAAAAAATGCTTAAAAACAATTGTCATTGTCGTATACGGTGTCAGAAAGAAAAACGAAATGAATGATGTCACATGGTTTTTCAGATTTTCTATAAAATTCCATTTAAAAAAATGTTTTCGATGTTTTTGATGCTAACTCAGATTTTTTTTAGATGCTAATTTTTAGATGTTTTAGATGCTTAGATGTTTTTAGATGCTAACTTTCCCCACTGGGTTTCCTTTAAAAACAAAATCTGTTAACTCATTAAAGTGACACTACGATTAACTTACTAGCAATTTTCTCAGCAAAGGAGAACAAATGGGTTTTCTGCACGCCGTCTGAGTAAAAAAAAAAAATGTTATAATGCAACATCAGTATGGTGTTCTGCTATTTAAAAAAAGACTCAAATATATTTTACTGGAAAAGTCGAGAGCTAAAGTGTGTTCCTGTTTCTTCTCAGTAGAGAGGAGAGAGGGGAAAAATAAATAAATCCTGTGCACTTCAGAGAGTAGAGAAGTGTCTCCTTCCTCATTATCAACCCTGAGTGAGAATCACAATCAGAGAGCTGAGAGACTTTGGCAAAGAGCACAGAAGGATTATATCCTGGTTTATAAAGCGTGTTAAAGCCTCGGGGAAGAGAAGATGACAAAAAGAAATCCCTCAGCAGACACATGCGAGATGAGCTTCTCTCCTTCACACGGCAAACGCGCAATGTATTAACTCTCATACCGATTTACTGCCAAACGTTTTACCTTCAACCATCTGAATACGTCACGGTGCTCTGACTACGAGTCGAATTTCTCAGCAACGACGCCAAAATAAAATGCAGAATATTAGAAATGCAAACACCAAAGCACCGCTGCACTGCGATTTCCCTCCGCCGGTGTGTTAGAGAGAGAGAACAGCGCCACCAAGTGGATGGCCGTGATAATCTCAGTCGCACAGGAAAATTCTTTAAAAGTCACGATTTTGAAAAATTCAATAAGATTCACAGATAAAAGCACAATCTTCTGAATGATCACATGCTAAATAAGAGCGTGAGTCAAATGCAAACCTTAAAAGTGGGAGGGAAATGAGAGAAACAGTGAGTTAATGTGTACATATATTTCATATTTCTTACTCATTTCTGATTTTTACATTTTTTACGTTCATTTAGTATTTAATGCACGGTCTACAGAGGAGTAGGCCAGGTTATAGTTGTATACTGTATATAACTGTAAAAAGTAAAAATGAGCTGCAGAAGTAAAAATGTTCCGCTGTTCTCAATCACCGCTTCTGCTGCTGCTACATCACACCTGACCTGCAACAAATATTGCAAACTATTTAAAAAATGAAGGTTTTACTTGAACTCTGCCTCATGTATGTGCAGATTTTTCTTTGTCTTAACTTTCAGTTCTTTCGTTATTTCTTACTTTCTTACTAATGTGTTTTATTTCTTAATTTTTAGTGGTTTTTTCCCCCATTCTTTCTTTAGTTCTTTTTCCTTCTCATTGCTCTTTCCTTTCCTTCTTTTTTTTAAACGTTTTCTTTCTTTTTGTTAGTTTTCTTGTACTTTCTTTCTTTCCTTCCTCCTTTATCATTTTCTTTATTGTTCTTTCTTTCATTCTTACATTTCTGATTTTTCTATTACATTCTTTTTCTTTTGTTCTTTCTTTGTTAGTTTTCTTATTCGTATTTTTTCCTCATTTTATTTTTTTCTTTCTTTCTTTCTTTAGTTCTTTCATAATTTCTTTCCTGCTTTGTTTATTTCCTTTATTTTTCTTTAGTTTCTCTTATTAGTGTTTTCTTCCTCTCTCATTCCTATTAAAAAGATTATTTCCTATGTTTTCTTTCCTTCTTTTCTCGCTTCTTTCTTTCTTTCTTTCTTTCTTTCTTTCTTTCTTTCTTTCTTCTTTCCTTCTATTTTCTTTCTTACTTTTTAGTGTTTCCATTCTTTCTTTCTTATCAGAATTTTACCTTGTGTTTTTCATTCACACACAAAAAAAAAATCTGGCACAAATCATCACACACACACACACACACACACTTTAAGCCAGATAGGAATTTACACTTCTATCCTTTTGTGTAATTTGTACTTTGACAAAACACCGTGAGCTCAGCCTATCAGCTTTCAGTTTCTCCTTCAAGCACATTTTAGAGTAAATAATCTCTTTCATTACACCGAGACCGAATCCGTAACCGAAACGGTCTGAAAGATAATAGCCTATATAGAGATATATATAGAACTAGGGGGCGTGTCATTCTGTGTAAGCACGTGACACGACTGTCTCTGATTGGCTGTGCGAATCGACAGCGCTGGGCTCGTGGCGTGGTGTCAGCGTACCACCAGCAAGCCGTAAGAAGAACTCTGCTCCGGGTCCATTATGGGTCAGAACATCGAGGAGGAAGAGACGTACAAGAACCCGAGTGTTCACCTGAGTGGGACATGAACGTGGACAGCCTGTACGAAACAGGACAAAGGCAACTCTATTTTCTGAAGAGGCCAAGATCTTTTGGAGTATGGGGTCGGCTGCTACGAACATTGAGTCTGTTGTGTCAAAGCGCCATCTTCTATGCTGCTGTGTGCTGGAACATCCATCACCAACAGACTCAACAAAATCCTTAAGAGAGCTGGATCAGTCATGGGTTCCAGACTGGACACAGTGGAGATGATGGCGGAGAAGAGGAGACGGTCCAAACTCTTTCCCCCCGTCACTAAGAGATGGAGACAGGAAGTGCTTGGCCCCCTTAATTGCTGCTTGCAGCTATATTTTTGACTTACTTGAGTGATCATCTGCGGCTTTTCTGTCTCTTGTCTGCTGCTGCAACACTGGAATTCCACACCTCGGATTAAAGTCTTTCCAAGGAGGAGGAAAAAACGAATAACCTAGACGTCTGCAAATGCAGATCAACATCCTTGCACTATTTACAATCATTTGCACTATTGAACTATTAATAAATAATTTAATCTAAAACAGGCTTGAAAGTGTGTAAACAACAATGTAAATAGCAACTGCAAGGAAATTTCTTACAAACGTATATAAAGTACAGCCTCAAGTCGAAACATTTCCAAAGCTAAGACGCTGGGTGGGGCGGAGCCTGTTACTATGGATACGGAGTATTTAAACAAATGAACGCTGATAGTGATTGGCTGATGCGGTTGCAGTCCGTACACTTAAATTTAATTAAATCCCGCTTTTAAAAATAAAAACAATTCCGAAGCACACGTCAAATATACGTTTTTCATTCTTTCAGGTTTTTTTTCTCTTTTTTTTTAATTATTGGTTTTCTTTCTTTCTTTCCCATTAATATTTTATTTATTTTTATTTATTTTCTTTTATATCAGTATTTTCCCTTTCTCTTTCTTGTGTGTTTTCTTGTTCCTTTCCTTCTTTCATTATTTATTTGTTTCTTAGTAGTCAGTATTTTCTTTTTTGTCCTTTCTTATTAGTATTTTTTCTTTCTCTCATTCATACTTTCTTATTAGAGTCTTCTTTTTCTTTCGTCCTTTTGTTTTCTTTCTCGTTCTTTTTCTCTCAGATTTCCTTATTATTTTTATTATTATTTTTTCTTCCTTCTCTACTAGTTTTTTCTTTCCTTCTTTTATCTCTTTTTCTTATTAGAGCTTTTTTCCTTCTTTCCTGCATCATATTTTTTATTATTGATGTTTTTTCTTAGTTTTTTCCCTCCTTCCTCTCTCTCGCTCTCTCTCTCTCGTGTTTTCTTTATTATTTCTTTCTCCTTTAAAAAGCTTGTCATCATTAAATATATAATATAATCTCCAGTAGCAGGTGATGAGGATTGACTGTGCTTTTAGTGAGTTAGGATTCCTGTGGATTAAATGTTCTTTACTTTGTGAATCACTCAGACAAATAATAAATATCTTTTAGCTCTAATTTTAGAATGAAAACTGTCGTAAATCAGGCAGCTAAGCAAGACGTTTAGCTTCAGGAATCTCTGTGAATCCGACTCCGGGTGTTAAGCAGAACTCACACACTGACCCAAACTCACAGCAGGACACAGGACTGGTCTTACTTTCCCCAACGGGACTTTATCTTCATTTCAAGTATTCAAAACTGTTAAATAAAAACGAGTTTTAAATAGTGGGCAACTTTTGCACATTTGCCACATTTGCTTTTCTATTTAAATTGTACCCCATACCCTTATAAACAACTATACACACTTAGAGTCGAGCTGGAATCTTAACAGGGAACTTTACAGGATAATGATGAATAATAATAATAATAATAATAATAATAATAATAATAAAAAACGGTGCAGGAACAGAGGATTAGGTGCGAGGTGAGGGGAAATAGTTAGTGGGAAGACGGGATGAAGTCACTGCTGCTGGTGACACGAAGATTTCACGTTCATCTCGAAGCGTCCTGTGATACGTAATACAGCATCGACCGGCAGAGAGGAACAGCTGGAGATGTCGGGGCCCTGATGCAAGGCACCATGTGCTATCAGACGAATGAGCTCTCGGCCAATCGCTCTTAAACCACAGCGCTGTTCGAGTCTGAATTCAGGATTCTGATTGGTCGGAAAGGTGTTGATTCGTTTTCTATAACAGCAGCTCTGACATTAGCGCAGCCGCAGATCTCATTCACGCGGGACTTGTACAATAATTTTTGTACGTGCGTAAATGTGCGTAATCGTTGATCTGCGAGGAGACGTTTATTTAACATTTATGGAAGGAGTCTCCAGTGTCGGCACTTTGTGACGGTGAGTAAGTTTTCCGACGTCTTCGGGACGGATGGGTTTACGCGTTGCGGTTTCTCGGTAACGTGACGAGATGCTTTTTTTTTTGTCGTGTTAACTTCGAGGGGGGGGGACAAAAAAACCCAAAAAAAACAAGAGGCTGGTGAAGGAACGAGCGTTTATAGCTGCTATAACATAAGTGAGAACAGGAACTAACTTGTTTCGCATTAAAAGTAAACGGATAAAATGTACGATGTGTCGCTCTTTAAGAAATAAATGTAAATCACTGACAGATTGCTGTGGTATAAGACGACGAAAACACTTCCGGAAGTGACGTTATAGGAAATTAATCGACTTTGTCGTGTCCGTATTTCCGCCCTGAACTGGCTGGGCTGCTTCACACCACCTCACCGTTGATTATTTTCCTATAACAGCACGCCCGGTCATATTATTTTTAAAGTTGTTATGAACAGCAGAGTGTGATTTAAAAAAAAAGTACGACAAATCCGAGTCCTTAACTTGAGACTTTGTAAATTTTCTATAGTCATCTCCGTTAACTATTTTCCTTTTATCATATTTAGAAAACAAATATGACTGAGCGATGATTAGTGCTATGATTAGGTTTAACATTTACAGGGAAGAGGTATAGAATGAGAACATGATCATTAGAGCTCACGAATCATGCTCAGTATTTGCCCATATTTGTCATGATGACAAAATATAATGCCATACGTGAATATTACACGCTCGGTTTATAACGTACTCCAGGGTGCATTCGAGATCAAGATATCCAGCGGAGTATAACGAGGAGTTGAAATGACGTCAAATCAATAAAAAATAAAAAATAAAAAATAAAAACTCATCGTGTGTGTGTGTGTGGAATGTTAACCTGGTGATGAGAAATTCACAGAAGTCCCAACGTATGAGCACCGATGGCATGGAAGTCTGCCATTTCACAAATCCTACACCATGTAATTCACACACAAAATCAGTTCTCGCCATGACCTGTTCGCTCAGACGCAATGGCGTAGAGAATCAGCACCAATTACATTTCAGAAGGAAAAAAAAAACAAAACAACAACAGAGTAAATAAAACAACGTCAGTTCTGTGCTCTGTAGACACGCTTACGATACGCGGACAGCGTACGAAAGTGTATCCACGTGTGAAAAGAAAGAAAAAAATAAAAAAGTCCCATGGTGCTACATGACTCATCAGATTGGTTTCTTCAACTGATTCCAGCAGAGCACACCATTTAAAAATAACATCGGACTGATGTCACGCAAGTATCGTTACTTTACAAAATATTTACAAGAGCAACGTCCATTTTAAGTGCATTTTAACAATATACAAACGTTAATTAAAGAAATACTCTAATCCAATCTCTCTCTACTGTATCTATACTGTGTGTGATTACTACAGACAAGAATTCCTACAATTTCTTGTAAAAAAAAAAAAGAGCAAAAAGAATTCGTTTAGTTAAAAATTCACTTATAACGCAAGTCTAAGGGCAGATGTTTTATGAGCTGTTGTGTCATATGCTGCTGCTCATGATGCGTTACAGAGGAGAGTGCTATCCGCCTTCTTCCGCATACATCACCTTACAGATGCCTGGGATTGGCTACTGTCGCTGTGATTGACAGGTGAGAAAGAGTATGCCCCTCCCACCCAGAAGGCATGGATAATGGCTGTGATTCATGGATAATTGTCGAGATTCGGACTCGCGATCTCCGCTTTCCCGCCACTGTTTTGTCATTAAAGCAAATAAAATTGTAAAAGTGATGTCCAGATGAATTTTACTGTTCAAATACTATTTAAATTTACATCATATTTACACATAAATAATCATTTAAATGTTTAAAGAGGTTATGTTTTACCTCGAATCAGCTAACACAATTCTTTTGTAACGTTCCCAAAACGAACCTTGTGACCACAAGGCGACCAGAACTCGATTTTTCTAACAATGATTTTTCCAGTTCAATAGCATCTAAAAAGCCCCGTGTTTAGATTTCATCCTCCAAACAGCTTGTTTTCACTTCTTATCATTTATACAATACGAATGTAAATATTTGCTTGTGTGAAGCTAGTATAAGATTTGCGCTAACTTTACACCTAATTAATAATTGAATGCTACATGGCTTAAGTAACGTGCAATTTTTAAAGGTATTTGCGAATGATGCAGGTCTGTCTTTATTAGAGAAGAAGTATCTGGAACTACTTTTTACTGTATCGCTCCAGTTTCACAACACCGTAAGAACAACCTTGGTAAGATTTTCTCTCATCGGAGTGATGGAGAATAACCTAGCATGCGAAGAGAGGAAAAATTTCACCACAAATCCCCTCAGCGTGTCTCGGTGGACTGCTAAACGCGTAAACGATAAAACAGCACGATCTAACCTGAGGCCTTTGCTTACAGAATGAAAGAAACTGTAAAATGCTAACGCACATCATTCATGTCACACGTCCGTCCTTTCCCCTTCAGTGAATCGGCTTTTCTGTCAGGTGAATTTTATTCACGTTTAGCCAAAAATAGTAAATGCAACAGCAACACCGTAAATGTTTCACATCAGCCTCATCTTCATACCTTTAGTGTTTCCACCGCTGGTTTCAATTTACATTAAACAAACAGTCACGTATTTTAAACTTGACATCTGCCCATAGACCTCCATAGACCAGCATCGTAAGTGCCATTTTACGTTTGCTGTTTTTCTGTTTGGGGAAACCTTCAAATTCTTATCCACAGTAATCACACATATGCTACAAATACACTGGATAGAGATTAGATTAGAGAGGAAAAAAAAAAAAAAGCTCAAGTTATTCCTTTAATTATGTTTTTCTTTTCAGTGACATGATCAGAGCTAACCTGAAGTTTATGTACATGTGAGTCTGAAGGTGAGCTTATGCATTCAGCCTCAACGACTGATCCTCTCTCCTCCTGGAGGAGATATCGATGTCTATGGAATCTTTGCCGAGAATGAGCCGGAGACGTTTTGCTGGTGGAAGCGGGATGAAATCATCCTCGTAATCATCATCATCATCATCATCATCATCCTCCTCCTCCTCCTCCTCGTCCTCCTCCTCTGATGAAGGCTGCTCATCCACATCGTTGCTCCTGTGACTGCCGTTGAGACACGTCTCCGCCACCAGGCGCTCGCTGTCCTCGCGCTTCAGCTGGATCTTCAGTTTGCTGGAACTCGTTCGGGACGCGGAACTGAAGCCGTTGTTGAACCTGGCTGCGTAAGAGCTTCCCTCGTTGCGCTCGTGGTCTTTGCCGAGCTTGATGCTGATCTTTGAGGAGTTCACGTGAGCCTGTCTGGTCTCGCCGCTGTCCCTACGTCTGCGCAAGGTCAGCTTTGGAATCCCTGTGCTGCTATCCAGAATCACTGCGTCGTAGTGTGGAATTCTGTGCTTCTTTTTCCCTTTTCCCAAACTCCGACTGCTTCCTTTAGACTTGTCCTTTTTGGAGGAACCGCAATGCCGAGGCCTTTCGGGAAACCCCAGGAGCACGTCCTTGGCGCTAGGACTTTGCATAAACCTTGGCATGAAAGTTTCACTGCGTTCGTCCTCACTTTTTATCCTCCTGTCCAGCTGGAGCTGAGTAAACTGGTGATGTTGCGAGTTAGAAACTCTCCCGACGTACAAGTCTTCCGGCGTTTTCTCGTTCAGCCTCAAGCCGTGAGTGAGGTACTCCTCCATGTCAGCCGGCTCCGTTTTAATGACCGGGTTTTGGCCTTCAAAAGTACTTCGTTCACCGTTAACGCCGTCATCTTCCTGCGCCTTATGCAAAGTCCTCATTGACCTTCGAGTCCTGTAAGTGCAACTCTCTGATTCTGCAGGACATTTTAAAGACGGCTGATTGTTTTCTTTCGCGATGTGCTGTGTTAAACAGTCTCTAGATCCCGCCGAGTTAAAAGTCCTAAGCGAGTCCTTCTCCTTTTTAACACGGACGTCTCTGCAGAGCGCGGCTTTCGGCTCCTTAGCGGAGGTCTTCGACTCCGACCCTCGGCTTTGGCTCCGTAACCTTACGTTCGTGAGCGAAGGCTTGGAGGGTTTCGATTTCAGTCTCTTTGGTACCCTGTTATTAGCTTGACTTTGTTTGGAAGGTGAGGTAGATTTGTAAGCTCTTGAGAGAGACTGTCCATCATGACTCCTGGTTTTACTTACCCTCGTGCTAGCCGGCGTTCTTTTCCTAGACGCTAAACAGAAAAAAAAAAAAAAAGACTTTAATTAGAAATGTCTGTCTGTTTTTCTTCACACACATCTTTCATACCACAGCAATTGTGAATTCTCAATTCTGATTGGTCAGAAGGTGTGGATTAATTTACCATGACAGCAGCTCTGACAGTAGTGCAGCTGCAAATCACAGGTTTATGTACATTAGTGTGCTCGTTCTGACGTTATCGTTTCTATAGTAACAGCTCATTCGCAGGGACTTCACTAATAATAAACGGATTAAAATGTGTTTAATTGTTGATCCGTAAGGAAACATTTGTTTAACATATTTATGGAAGGAGTCTCCAGTGTCGGAGGTAAAGCGTCGGACATCGTCAGGACAGACGAGTTTACGCTCTGCGGTTTCTCCGTAACATGACAATCTGCATTTCTTTTGGTTTCAGGAGGCTGGTGAGGAAACAACTGTTTATGCCTCAGAACAGGAAATAACTTGTTAATAACACGGATGTTCCATAGCAATAAACGTAACTATAAAAGGATAAAAAAAAAAAAAAAGTATTAAAAAAAAAAAAAAAGAATGTAGTGTTGGCAAATTGCTGTGGTATAAGAAGAATAAAACACTCTGGGACACGCTCTTATAGGAAAATAATCAACTTCAGGGTGGTCACAGCGACTCTGCTTCCTCCCACCATCCAGTCGTTGATTATTTTACTATAAAAGCACCACACGGAGTGGTTTATTCCTTAAAATGATGTGTTAAAATGCTATCTATTTTTACTACGTGAGCTTTTCGTTTTCGTTTCGTCTTTCATGATCGTTAATCGGATTTGTACCGGTATAAAGGCAAACGTTTAAGCTCAATGTACATCACTGAGATAAGTTGGGAATATAAATGGGAGAAAAATTAATGCAAAAACTGCTAAAGTTTTTTTTTTTTTTTTTTTACATTGTTTCATTGCAGCAATCTAAAAAGTCAAAGATTTTCTGTAGAATGTTTGACACTAATTATATATATATTAAAACAAAGTCTATAACTATTACTGGATTCAAACCACCACCACAACTGAAGTTGAACAGGTTGGAAGGTACGACAACTTAACTATTAGAAAACGGGTGATATTTTGATGCTCGTACACGGCTCTTGCCAGTTCCAATATGTTTTACCATTAATGCTTACACTGGGCTTCATTTATCAAGCTACATACGAACGGGTTTATTTAAGAAATAAGAAATTCGGTATTCATGAAAATCCTCTAAATTTGTAAAAAAAAAAAAAAAAAAACGTATCGCGGCCTACTCGTGCTCCTGAGTCTGTGTAACTTTTTACGCATAAGACGACTAACTAACGAAAACCTCGCCTTGCTCAACTTCAAATCATATAATTCACGTGGATCACTGCACTTTCATATCTGGGATATCGATCGAGTTTAAATTGTTTTCGTATTTTTAATCACAGCGTTTAGCAGACGTCCATATCCGAAGAGAATTATAGAAACGCTTTGGAGTCTCGATCAAAAAAAACACATCCTCATGCTAGTTCATCAGGTTCAGCAGTTTTGTGAAAACCGGTCGTTTTATTTTATTCGTTAACTGAAGAATATAAGAAAATAAAGAAAGTAAGCCAACATAAGCCCATAAATTAAGACAAATAAAACTGATCATTCAATTATGACGGGCGTATAAACGTCTAAAAATAAAAAATAAAGGCGTATTAATGGAGGACGGGCCGGAAGATTTAGCGCTCGCTTATTAACATTATTAAATATTTTTATTATTATTTAGATAAGTTAAAAAAATTCCCCTTCTGTTTTTCAGGTTTTACCCTGATCATTCATTTCGTGCTCCCGGCTTTCTGTGCACTTGACCTTTTATGGAGTTTTGTGGGCGTCACTAAATGCAAATGAGCTGCGTCAGGAACGTGCTTTGCACTTTACGGGTGATCAAAATACGCACTCGAGCGCGAAAAAAATCTCCCTTTCCGATACTTTTGTAGATCCGGTAAGAAACGTTTAATTCGGTTTGACTTCCGCAAACATTTACACACAACTTTAATAAAAAGTTTGGAGGATAATTGCGACAAGATAGGTTTTTTTTTTTGCTTTTTAATTAAACTATGAAATATTTTGCTTCCTACGAAATGACCATTTGTAACGGATTACTCATTTTACCAAATCCCATTTTATACGTAAAACGTGTACTGAACGTTGATGGATTTGAAAGACTTTTAAAAAAGGCTTTGTACAAACCCTGAAAATAAATTACGAGCGACTCTTAAACAGAGCTGTCTGTATAAAAAGACTTTTTTTTAAAAAAAAAAATCCTGCACATTTTATGCACTACAGAGCTCTGTCAAGGAAACAACACAGACAGGTGTGTGAGACTAACAGCAGCTGTGAGCACATTTTCACTGCCAAGTCATCATGGATCAAAGCATCAGCAGAAGCTTTGTAGAGGAACAGAAGAATACATGATGAAGGATCTCCGCCTTGGTGATTAAGTACAAGTCTGATTTAATACAGAAAGGCTCTCAGTTCATGTTTCTAGAAAACATCAGTAGAAGGAACGGCTCAGGGGTTTAAGTCCGGTTTATACGGCTGTGTATTTGCGTCACAACACTGAGAGGGGGTTTAAGGGTGAGCACGGTGCTCAGGGGTGCGCCGACGGGGTCATGGGCCGACTTTCGAAATCCTAACAGCGTGTCAGGTTTATTTATGAGACTTGGACGAGAACGACTTTTGTCTTTCATCTCAAAAATCGCAAGAAAAATAACTCTTGCTATCAGGAGAACGGTACGGAATAATAAACAACTCGGGGGGCTTTTCTGTGAGCTCTGTACTTTTCTGAGATAGTGTGATATTGTGAGAATGAAAGAAAGAAAAGGAAGGAAGGAAGGAAGGAAGGAACAAAGAAAGAAAGGAAAGAAAGGAATTCAGAGGTGTTGTTCAGCTTTCCTCTCAGGACGTGCGTGATGATGTTTTATTTTTATTACGTTTTTAAATAAGTAAAGGAATAAGAAAAGTGAGCGCGGCTTCTTCGAGATCTGTTTCCGCTAGCGGCGCAAAAGTAAACAGAAAACTTTAACACTTATTCACAAACGTCATTTATTTCGATATTAATTCCTTGTTTACAGTAAATAAAAGCAATATCGCACTCGCAGTCGTGCGGAGGCTGTGATTGGCTACGGCCGCGTGTCGATATTCGGTATAACGGCACTCTTCCTGGTGTGATGTTGCTTAATTACGAAATGTTGATTTGTCACCTGTTAAAATTTCGTACCTAATCTTTAAATATTTTCCTCTTGTTCAGCACTACTAAAAAATTACATATTACGTATTTACTAAAAATAAAATTGCTATTTTTTTTATTTAAAAAATTACTCTAAATTTCAATAATAAACAAAATGATTGTTTATCATTATTTTAACGATTATTTTAATGCTAGTTTGTGAGCAAATCTACTGTATATATGATGATGATGATGATGATGATTTGCGTATACAGTGTATCGTATAAATACCTTCGCTGCTGCTGTAATCATTAAGATGTTCTTGTGGCACGTGGAATAAACAGGGTTCCCTTCGGAGTTAACGTTTCGTCCTGACGTCGACTCGGGGAGATTTTTTTTTTCACGCCGTGTTTATTAGAGATCTAAAGTAAACCTGCATCCGGGTTTCTGTGACGCCACTTCGTAATGATGTCTATTGTTAAAATCGCTTGAATACTCAGCAGTATTTCTCAGCAGGGCCTT
>CM074984.1:1824762-1836199 GCA_037576825.1 Pangasius krempfi
GTTTTGTGAATCATTTTTATCTTTACTAAGATTTAGTCCTAAATTTAAGGGGAAATTCTAAGAAAACGTCATAATTCAAAAAATTTTCTTAGAATTTCGTCACTAGGAGCAACTTTTAGGCTCAGGACGCTTTGTGAATACGGGCCCTGGTTTATATTTGATGTATGATTCTGTGTGTGTGTGTGTGTGTGCAGAAGCAGCAGTAACACAAGCGGTATTGTTCACACACTCCCTGAATATTTTATTTCTATCTGGAAGATTTAAAAGTGACACGTCCCTGTCCGTCAGGTTTCCAAGTCGAACGGTAAAATGTTTCGCGATTTTATTCACAGCGACATCAAGCACACTGACGACTTCTGCCTCTCTGAAAACTTTCCGCTGTTGTCGTGATCGTTGTCATGATCTGCGGAAAAAAAACCCTGACCTTACATTCAAAAATGCTTAATAATCTAGAAAATTCGGAAGACTGGTACGCAAAACAGACCTTATGGTAAGTTTTCAGGCGACATGAGAGTTCTTTTAAAATTCAAACAGTAACTCTAATAGGAAAACCAGTTAGCGTGAGTACAGAGGTGTGCGATTTGAGAGACAGCGCTAGTTTGTTTAGCGGAGGTAGATGGACGTGTGTCATGAGAGTGAAAAGACTAAAGACTAAAACACACTATTAATTTAAACGTGGCTTGTCTGAATGTAACGTTTCAAAATATTAGCATACAAATTCTATATTCAGTATTTCTAATATTAATTTGTACAATAATTGATTAAAACAAAAGAGGAGGATGCGAGTTTCTCTTGCGACCCCACATGGGGTCATGGGAACCCCTGAATTATACCTATTCAGAATTAAACTTTTTTTAACTGTGTGTGTGAAAGAACGTTTGATTGGCAGTGTTTATGGACTTGATGTGTTTTGCAATATACAGTCCTGTCCGAAAGTATTGGAACGGTAAGGCCAAATCTTTTGTTTGTGCTATACACTGAAGACATTTGGGTTTGAGGTAGATGAACACGAGATGATAGACCAGAAATTCAGCTTTCATTTCCTGATATTTGCATCTAGATGTGTCAAACAACATAGAACATGGCACCTTTTGTTTGAACCCACCCATTTTTCAAGTGATCAAATATATTGGAACATGTAACTGACAGGTGTTTCTTGTTGCCCAGGTTTGTCCTGTTAGATTGACTGTTTAAACAATTAATAGCTCTGAATGTCTACTCTTAGTTTGAGCACTGGGTTTTGCCTGTGAAGACTGCAGTTGCTGTTAAAAAGGATAAACCAACATCAAGACCAGAGAGCTGTCTATGGGAGAAAAGCAAGCCATTTTGAAGCTGAGAAAAGAGGAAAAATCAAACAGAGGTATTGCACAAACATTGAGCATAGCCAATTCAACAATTTGGAATGTCCTGAAAAAGAAAGAAACCACTGGTGTACTGACAACCAGACATGGCACAGGTCCAGCCAAGGAAAACAACAGCAGTTGATGACAGAAATATTGTGAGAGCTGTGAAGAAAAACCTAAAAACAACAGTCAGTGACCTCAGCAACATCCTTCACAGGGCAGGGGTGAAGGTATCACAATCCACCGTATGAAAAAGACTTCAACAACACAAAAGTTCTGGACCCAAGATTAACCTCTAGCAAAATGATGGAAAGGTCAAAGTGTGGAGAAAGAAAGGATCCAAAACATACGAGCTCATGGGTCAAGCATGGTGGAGGTAGCGTCATGGCTTGGGCTTGCATAGCTGCTTCTGGAACAGACTCACTCATCTTTATTGATGATGGAGCTCATGATGGTAGCAGCAGAATGAATTCAGAAGTCTACAGAAACATTCTGTCTGCCAGTTTACAGTCAAGGTCAAAGTCAAAGTCAGCTTTATTGTCAATTCTGCCACATGTTCAGCACATACAGAGAATTGAAATTACGTTACTCTCAGACCCAAGGTACAGAGAAGCGCATCCAATCTAATTGGGAGGAACTTCATCATGCACCAAGACAATGAGCCAAAACTCACTGCCAAAACAACAAAGGACTTCATCAGGGGAAAAAAGTGGAAGGTTTTAGACTGGCCAAGTCAATCACCAGACCTTAACCCAAATGAGCAGCATTTCACCTCCTCAAGAGGAGACCGAAGAGAGAAACCCCGCAAAACAAAACAACTGAAAGAAGCTGCGCTACAAACCTGGAAAACGTCACAAAAAGAAGAATGCAACAGTTTGGTAACGTATTTGGGTGTCACTTGATGCAGTTATTGCAGGCAAGAGATAAGCAACTAAATATTACATGTCATTTACTTTAAGACTATGTTCCTATACTTTTGCTCACCTAAAGGTACCATGTTCTAAGTTGTTTAACATTTAGATGTAAATATCAGGAAACGAAGGCTGAAATTATGATCTATCATCTCATATTCATCTTTTGATCTCCCAAAACCTTTGAAAACCCAAAAGGTCTTTAATGTATATAAAAAACAAAACATAAAAATAATTGGCCTTACTGTTCCAATACTTTTGAAGGGGACTGTCGAAAAATCATACCATGACTGCAATATAATTATATCAATTTAGGATGTATTTTGGTGTCACACCAGCTTTCAAAGTACAGGTAAGATTAACTATATACATCATAAATTCACTTCACAAACATGATTTAAGATCAGAGAGAAATCAAGGAGTATTTCCTTTATTAAGCATTATTTAGCAGGGGGGGAAAATCACCACAAGTCACGTTCACAAAGAATCTCTAACGTCATAGCAGGCTGAATATTGTCATGCAAACACAACACAGATTGCATACAGTAAAATAAAAATAATACAAATCAAGTATTATTTTTTACAAATCCAAAAAAAACACGTCTCGATGGCACCGAATACAGCACTTTTAACTGGAAAAATCCGATTCCAGGTGTAAGGTGCAAAGAAACAGCACGTTTATATTTTCTTAGTAAGCTGATTCAAGTAAATTGAGTACATCCAACCCGTTGAACAATCGGTATAACTGTCAAAGATACATGAATATAACAATACATGTGGAGGTAATTTCCTCAAGAAGTCATCTTTAATTTCCAACCCACCAAAAAAATAAATAATAATAATAAAATAAGTAGCACCTGTGTTGAAAAGAACAGTACTGTTATAACTCCAGCATTTTACTACGCAATCGACTACTGTTTAAACATGCCCAGTTTGATTAGAAGTGTCATCGTTAATCCATTAAACATTTTTAAAAAAATTGGGTACATTTTACTTTGCTGTTTAGACCATTTACGTAGATTTTAAAGGTCTCCGTTACATAAACATTCAATTTTTCAATTCCGTTTTATTTCTAGAATGTAGTTCTGGTACAAATCTATACATTTGTACAGACACACACACACACACACACACAAAATAAATAAATAAATAAAACGAAGGACAAAATGTAGCACGGAAAATCTCCCTGAGCCAACACGGGGATCATGGGCCGCTGGGTTAGTTAGTTAGTTAGTTAGTTCGTTCGTTAGTTAAAACAGTATCATTAAAGATAATAAGAAATGAAAATACAATTCTGGATCGTTAGAAGAGAACACGTTTACGTTTGTTAGGATGTACGTAACAATATCCTGAGCAAAAAATCCACCTAAACGTCGTCAGAAAGCGTAGAGCAGACTCGGAGGTATCTCGTCAGTTAAAAGTATTTATTCCGAGGTGTTTTTCGGGATCATTTCCAGACCCTTCCGATATATCTGTGATTAAAATTCGATTAAAAATTCTTTAATCCTGTGCTACTTAGTGTCCCCTTGTGCTAATGTACTATTTTAACAAAACCTGACGTAATTACATTTTTATTCTCGTTAACCGGGACGTGACTGAAGTGCGTTTCCTGTAGCTAGCTAACCGAGTTGTATAATATTGCAATCAACCGATAAATCATTAAGCATGCACTAGCTAAAGCACCACATTTGGTGTTAAGTGATAAATATTCGTATGTATTACAGATTGTATGGTGTCCAGCATCATGCATAGCATTAACGTTAAAGGGTTTTATATTTTCGCACGTGCGCAGAGAAAATTAGGAATGTTGCTAATTTGCGTTATCGTGTTATTATGGAGGTGTGTAACAACGTTATACTCCGACATCATCAACCGCGTGTTTATTGACTGGATATTACGTCTGATATCGAACGAGTCTTGTAAATAAAAGCTTTTGCTTTGACGTGTCAGACGCTCTGTGTCTCTGAGAAAAAATTTCATATTTGCCTGATTTTTATTTTTCCACAAACGTTTCCCTTAACTTTATGGCTTCACTGGTGATTTTTCTTCTTCTGGGAGTCGGGGCACATACAGGCATTTTGTTTAGGGATAAAATTGTTTCTTCAATGCATTTTGACTCTCCGTTGGTTAAAAAAAAAAAAAAAAAATCCAGCACTAATACACAGATTAGACATAATAGTGGCAGAAAGTGTAATATTTTCCTACAAAAGAAATTTTTAAAGAAATTCTAACGGAGCACCAGCATTTTCTGGGTTTTTTTTTCCACCCCTTTAGTTCTTCACAACTTTAACTACAGAATGTCAAAAAAAAAAAAAAAAAGTTCTTTGGGGGTCCGTTTGATAATTAAGAGCTCTTTTACAGAAGCTTTAGGGGAAAAGCAGAGAACCCTAAGAGCTCTACGTTTTCTATTAGTATAACGTATGCTGTAATGTTTAGTGGTTTAGGACCTGCTCAGCTTTATTAACGTATGTATTTAAACTATAACAAAATACACATCTTTTTCAGTAACGTTGTAATATAAGATCAGGGAGATATATATATATATATATATATATAAAGACTTTGGCTATAAATATATAGATCCAAGACATTAAGATATGATTAATAATCTCATAATGGCCTCTTGAATCCTAATGATCATAAATGTTGAGTATTTAATAAATGCTATTTAGAAAGAAAGCCCATGATGTCACTGTAACTGATGGTTTCCGGATTTCTGTGGCTTTAGAACAAAAATATGAAGACACTGAAAGCAGTTTCTATATTGTCGCGTATACCGTAAAGCTCATGCTAATTCTTTAAAAGTTACACTAGACATTTTAAAGTATTTAGGTTATAACTTCTGCAACCAGAAACAACTAAACATCTAGTCATACATTTCATTCCGGTAAAGTCTTTTAATTAGAAGTCGACACTGTGACACCGAATCGAACCGTTTTATAAGCGATATACAGACGTCTTACCTCAGGCTTCTTCTTTTTAAAACACGTAGCTTGTTTGTGGTATGAAAACATGCTTTTATTTATTTGAGATACAGTAATCACACTGGGCGTTAGAGTGATCGGCTCTCCGGTGGTCTTTGCAGAAACTCTCATGAACAGCACCAAGAAGTTTGCTGGAGATCGGAGTGTAAGTTCACAGTACGTCAGGCGTTTAATAAGATCTAATGTTCTTCTGTTTCGCTGTCGCGCTAAAGTTCAGCACGTAGGATTTATGCAGCGTGGATTTGGGCAAGACGCATGAGTAAAGAAATAATAAAATCAACCACCACAAATACTGAAAGGTTGTTTTGATTTTTTTGGGGGGTGGAGGGAGGGAGGGAGTGTGTTAGGGGGAGGAACTAGAGAGGAACATCCATGACGTCACACATCACAGTCTCATTTGACCACGGGCTACAGATCGCAGGACGCTCCCCGAACGTACGGGGAATCTTCCGGTACCAAAACTGCGTACGCTGTAATAGTGAGAAGTGATAAAAAGTTTCGATGGTTAAGAGGTGAGTGCCATCAATTGATTGACATTTTAAAAAAACAAACAAAAAAAAACAATAATAATAATAATAATAATAATAAATAGCAAACCGCACGTGCTGAAAGAGCTTGTAGTAATTATGCAGCATTGTTGTTTATATTTATTTTTAAAAAAATAAACTTAAGATTTTAAAAGCTGCATTTCTTCTGTTAAAGTTCTCCCGGTGCAAACCTTTCTAGCTACCCTTCGCTGCAGAAGTCCAGGGGGTGGAGTCAGAAGTCCAGGGGGTGGAGTCAGAAGCCCAGGGGGTGGAGTCAGAAGCCCAGGGGGTGGAGTCAGAAGCCCAGGGGGTGGAGTCAGAAGTCTGCTTTAACTCCTCCCACACATCACTGGTCAAATCTCACAGGTGTCGGATTTTATTTTTAATTTGAAAGTTTCGTCGTCATTTTCTAATTCTCTTTCGTCGTCGTTGATAGCTTTGTTGTGGCCAAAAACAAAAAAACAAAACAAAGCAAAAAAACGAGGTTGTACCATCAAAACAGTGCTGCTTCTAAATTAAATCATTCGTTTTAATGCAAAACTGAGAAGTGGGAGGAGTCGGATTTGAAGCTCAGACTAATTATAAACAAACAAATAAACAAATAAATAAGCGACATGGGAGAAGATGGCGGCTCCGATCCAGCTCCATCTCCTGGACCTCCTGGACCTCTGTTTCAGCAGCGAGGACTCGGATAATCAGATACAAGGTTTTTTTTTTTTAATGAATTAAAAGCTCATCGTTCGGATGGAGTGAATTCGTTTGCATAGTTAGTTCGCCGAGAGATATCTGAGCTGTGATTGGATGATTTTTAAACCCTGTGTCGTCACTTTATTGCTGTACAGGAAGGATGGCGGTGAGAGGAATTTTCCAGTCAGACGGTATGTCAAAGTCGACGTAAAAACGGCTCATCGTTCTTTCCTTTTTTTTTTTTTTTTAAACCATCTTTTTTTTTTTTTTTTTTTTTGCGCAACTCAGGCTTTTCATGAACAGGAATGAGACTGAGAGTGTAAAAACCCACACACGTTCTACACTGTAGAGGTTTCTCTTAAAATAGTATTTACACTTCACAAACATGACACACCACACACACACACACACACACACACACACACACACACACACACACACGCTGTATAATTATATAAAAGGTTCTACTACCTTACAGGAAAGAAAAAGAAAAAAAAAAATCTTCATTACGACTCGGTGGATTTAAAACCGCATCGTCAGAATTAATACCAAAATTATAATTTTTTTTAATACAGGCAAAACAAATCTGTACAATCTGAATCTGAAGCGGAGCTCGTGTGGCCGATACCTCATGCACTTATTGGATCGGTGGCTCTTTGTCTTCATCATGCTGTTCCTGACGCGTCGCCGATTTTGTTCTCTCCGTCAAACTCCTCCACGCCTGCCTGAGTCATGAGGTCGGAGATGTTCTTCTCCAGGTCGTCGATGCGGGTGCTCATCTCGTCGAGTGCGCTGGTTAAGGAGAATCTTTAAGGGCGTTTCGTGGTCAGAGGGCGTGGCTTAGTTTCCTGTAACAGCAGCTTTACCATAATATATTTAATTAATTTAATATTTGATTAATTAAATTACCATATTAGATATTGTGTGCGATCGCTGATCTGTAAGGAGACGTTTATTTGACGTTTATGGAAGGAGTCTCCAGCGTCAGGAGTCTCCAGCTTTGCGACAGTCAGGGGTAAATCCGGAAGTTTTCCGACATCTTCAGAAAGTTTACTTCCGAGTTTAGCCTTTTTTGTCTTTTTCAGAGAGAGGTTTAAAAAAATAAATAAATAAAAATAAAAAAATAAAAAAGTTTTTTTTGCTGCAGAACCTAAAGTCCAGGGGGTGGAGCTGGATCTGATCCGACTCCTCCCATAACCCTGACCATCACACTTTAGACACATTTATCCAACCTGAAACACACACCGCCTCAACAAGCTGCGTTTTTGTTTCAATTTTTTGAAACATAAAGTGTGTTTTTTTGGTTTTTTTTAAACTTCAACTTTTTTTTAAACTTGTTTCGTCGCTTCATCGCTGCTATAACGCAACTTGTTTCGTGGACGTTCCACAACATTAAACGTAACAATAATCAGATAAGAAAATATGAAGTATGTCGTTATTTAATAAATAAACACTAATCGTTAGCAGACTGCTGCTGTATAAGAGGAATAAAACACATTGGGGTGTGCGGTTATAGGAGAATAATGAACTTCAGGGCAATGACGGGACGTGACGCATCGCACCGTCATGCCGTGCCGTTGTCGGAAAATAATCTACGGCGAGGTGGCGGGAACGCGGCCTGACGCGGCGTGCTGGTTTTATCATACGATCTGAAAGAGCCGTGCGTCCAAACACACTGCTGGAAATCCAACCTTTGTACTTTTTATCCGTTTATAGTTACTTTTAATGTTGTGGAACGTTCAGGAACATCTAAACACCACCCCTGAAACCCGCATCAACCCGGAACAAGGCTGAATGTAGGATATTTCTTCCGATGATCTGGTCGGACATGGTCTGGAACTTGTCCTGCATCTGCTGCAGTAAGCTCTGCACCTGAACAGCAGAGAGGATAAAAATAAACAGACAAGAATGAACTCAAGTAATCACAGAGACTACGAGAACAAATCAAATCTCTCAATGGTGTGTGTGTGTGTGTGTGTGTGTGTGTGTGTGTGTGTGTGTGTGTGTGTGTGTGTGTGTGTGTGTGGGAGTTTGGGGTCACCAAGTCTTCTGCTAGGAAAGCTAATAAAAAACAAAAAAAAAAACACCATGAGCTCCACGCCCACGCGCCGGAGCTGTAGCCATGGCAACAAGCGAAAACCGAAAGAGCCACGAGGGCATTTCAAATTTAATTCAAAGCAAATTAAAAACTAACCGTTAACCCCTGGCACGGGTTGCCATGTCATTGCAAAACGGTCAACGAACTACGTGGTATATTTAATTAAAAATATTAAATAAATAAAATAATTATTTAATTCAAGACAGAAATAATATAATAGTAGTCTAATCTGTGACGTAGGAAACGTAACTATCTGAACACGATCTGGATTTAAAACACAAAATGTTAAAATTTCTTTATATTAACATTAACGAGAAACTTCTTAAGGAATTAGTAAAGCATAAACACACACACACACACACACACACACACACACACACACACACACACACACACACACACAGTATGATTGCTAGATCGTGTCTCGAAGTTTTATATTATATATTTAATGACATTAATTTGGAAAAAAAATTCAGTTTAGATTAAATGTAATTCTCCAAGCTGTCTAGAGTGTAGATTGCTCCAATCTGGCAACCCTGTTTTCTCGTGTCCAAGGAGACGCTACCTGCTAACACTTCAACGCTGGATATTTAAGGACAAACTAAAACGCTAATTAAGTGGTTTGCTAAGAAATTACACATCCAAACCCACACATTAACTACAACTGTTGCAGTATTTTATATTTAGTGACGTCAGTAGGTAGCCTGGAAGCTAGCTGCCTTAGTTAGCTACGTTAACGCTAACATAACAGCTAATTTAATTCATACAGGCATATTACAATAGTAATAATAATTATTATTATTATTACTCACCACCACGGTTAAATCCTGGGCTGATTTAGGCTCCGTGTCAGACATCTCGAACGTGTGTATGTGTGTAAGAGAGAAAGAGAAAAAGTGTTAGATTGAGAAACTCGTGTGAATTTACTGATTTATCTGCACCTCAGTGCGTAGGCGACTGATTGCCCACACAGGAGCGCGCACGCAAGCACGCACCCACGCGCACGCACCCACAGCGCGCGCACGCACGCGTGCACGCCTCACCAAGGAGCTTTTCTTCCTGACTGAGTTCTGTGGTGTAGTGTTTGTGTCAGTAAAACCTTTCATTAATAAATCAGATTATCACTTTCAACGAGTCCCTTTTTTGATATCAAAACTGGTGTCATTAGTTGGTTGATTCAAAAAAAAAAAAAGAAAAAAAAGGCAGAATCAAAATAATTGAATATCAGTTCAGAATCATCATTCATTCTTTAAATCTACAGTAAGCGCTTTATCTTGGTCAGGGTTGAGGTGGATCCAGAGCCTATCCCAGGTGTGAGATGAGACACTGGTCCGTCACAAGACAACACACACACACACACACACACACCTAGGGGACATTTAGCATAGCCACTTCAGCTGGTGGTTTTTAAAAGTGTGATCTCTGTGACTTTAATCATGGCATGGTTGTTGGCACCAGATGGGCTGGTTTGAGTATTTCAGAAACTGCTGATCTCCTGGGATTTTCATGCACAACAGTCTCTAAAGTTTACACAGAATGGTGCGAAAAACAAAAAACAACCTGTGTGTGGAGGGTCTGCAAGCCCTTGTTGATGAGAGATCAGAGGAGAATGAACAGACTGTTCTGAGCTGACAGGAAATAAGCACTCTTTACAACCGTGGTGAGCAGAAAAGCATCTCAGAATGCACAACTCATCAAACCTTATAGAGTAAATAATGCAAAAATCTGTACATAAATCTTCTGTTCCGGATTCATACACATTATTATTTTTTATTTTTTTATTTTTTTATTGTTAAGTCTTACTATTTAAATGTTTTTCTGTTCTCATGTAAGATATGTATGTATGTATGTACCAAGGAGCACCTTAAAAAACCACAACAAATTCCTTGTGCGTCTGCACACATACTTGGCGAATAAAGCTAATTCTGATTCTGATTCTGACCTTGAGGTGGATGGGCTACAACAGCAGAAGACCACATCAGGTTCCTCTCCTGCCAGCCAAGAACAAGAATCTGAGGCCATCATTGCACAGATTTACTCACACTGGATAGTTGAAGATTAGAAAAACACAGCATGAATCTCGATTTGTACTGAGGCGCACTGATGGCAGGGTCCGAATCTAGCACCAACATCATGAATCCATGGACCCACCCCAGTCCAGGCTGGTGGAGGTGGTGTAATGGTGCGGGGAATGTTTTCTTGGCACACTTTGGGCCCAACGATAATGCACCATTTCACAAAGCAAAAGTTATCTCAGGCTGATTTTATGAGCATGACAATGAGTTCAATGCCACAGTCGCCTCTGCCTTTTACTCATTAGGGATAAATATATACATTTAAAATGTATATCCTGAATTTATATATTTCTGTAAAGCTGCTTTTCTTCAGTGGCCTTCCCAGTCACAAGATCTGAATCCAATAGAATAGATTTATACAACTGTCAGTCCCTTAATTTAAGAAGTGAAGTGACTTGTGACTTGTGGCCAAGTATGCTGGTGGTAGACGTGGTAGAACGGGAGATTCGCAGCATGAAAGTGCATCTGAAAAATCTGCAGGAATTGCATGATGGACCATATGGACCATAATCCCAAAGGAATCTTTCCAACATCTTGTGCAATCCATGCCTCGAAGAATTGAGTCTGTTTTGAGAGTAAAGGGAGGCCTTGTATTAGTATAATGTTCCTAATAAAATGCTCAGTGAGCGTATATATATATATATATATAAATAAAACCCTTAACCTTTAAGGTTAACCCTGCTGTGGTGTTCAGGTCTGTGAGACCTATTTTCAGTGGTTAAAAAAGAAAAGTACCACAATTCAATTCAATTCAATTCAGTTTTATTTGTATAGCGCTTTTTACAATGTCATTGTCTCAAAGCAGCTTTACA
>CM074984.1:1844206-1868987 GCA_037576825.1 Pangasius krempfi
ACTAGTGAATAGTATGTCTAATAACTAGTGAATAGCATGTCTAATAACTAGTGAATAGTATGTCTAATAACTAGTGAATAGCATGTCTAATAACTAGTGAATAGCATGTCTAATAATTAGTGACTAGTATGTCTAATAACTAGAGAATAGTATGTCTAATAACTAGTGAATATTATGTCTAGTAATGACTAGTACATCTAATAACTAGTGACTAATACTGTATAGCTACGCTGTACGTCACTGTAATTACTGAATATTGTACTCCAGAGGTAGCATGGAGTAGTGTTTGGACGTTTTGTAGTATGTAGTATGGATATGTCGTGTAGCATGATGAAACACACCTAGCAAGTGACACCATTTTGTCTTCAAATTCGTTTAAATTTTATTGAAAACATACATATTTTACATGTATTAGGGGCCCTAAGCAGCTGTGGGGCCCTAAGCAGTCACTTATGTGATTTAAGTCTGGTGGACTTAGTTGGTTGACTGTAAAATATAATTGAATAATTTTACAGTTTAGAATCCTAATTTGTTCAATCATCTTCAGTAAGCTCTTTGTCCTGGTCATGTTGGATGTGGATCTGGAGTCTATCCTGGGAAAACTGGGTGTGAGGCAGGAATACATGGTGGATAGAACACCGCGAACACCTAGGGGACATTTAGCATAGCTAATCCACCTCTTACCATGTTTTTGGGAGGTAGAAGGAAACCAGAGAATTCAGAGGAAACCCACACGGACATGAGAGAACATGCAAAACTCCTCACAAACAGTAACCCGAGCTCAAGATGGAACCGTGGACCCTGGAGCATTACACAATCAAAAAAGGCTTTTGAATATGGCTAGCCTTGCATGTGATGCTTAGGGTAAGTCACTAGGGGGTGACACAGTGGGAAGGAAGCGTTGTGTTTCTGACTGTGTGGAGTTTTGCATGTTCATCTGTTCACCCCATGCCTTTGTGCCTGGGTTCTCTGGTTTTCTCCAACTTCCTAAAAACCAGCCAGTAGTTGGATTGGTGACTCTAAATTTTCTCTCGGTGTGAGAATGCGTGTGCATGGGACCCTGCGATGAACTGGCATCCCATCCGGAGTGCATTCCCACCTCATATCCAGTGTTTCCAGAATAGGCTCCGGGTCCATCTCCACCGCAAACAAGATGAATGATTGAATGAACAAGATATTTCCCTCGGGTCCTAAAGTGGTCTCATATAACTGCAAACGTGGTTTTGATTATTTTGGGATGAGTCTGAGATCTGTAGTAAGTAAAATAGATTTTGGTAAGTAAATTATTTTATGGAAATGTGAGTTAATCTAATATATTTAAAACTTCCCTGACCAAACACACACACAAAAAATTCACGTCTAGCCCAAATCCGCATTGAATCTACAGATCTGGCAACATGGACTGAGCTCAGAGTGTAAACTGGGATTGGATTATTGAATGATGTCATACAAACTAAATACTGTATAGTGCACTGTACAGGGTGTATAAGGCATTATTTCACGCTTTATAGAGCATGTGTATAGGTAGTATGGAGGCATTTAGGATTCAGACACAGATACACACTTCTACAGTGAGCTCCAGAAGAATAATGATACGGTGCACTTCTTATGGTATTCTTTAGCTACTTAACATTATACATAACAGCAAACGCGTGTCAGGTAAGAACTATTTAATTGCAGCATTCTTCTTAAACCCATCTCCTACTCTCTGGTCATTCTGTATGTAAATTCATGAGGTACACAGTGGTTGATTTGAGGGTTTCACGCAAAAAAGATCTACTTACATCACAGTGGTCAAAAGGTTTACCTGGCCTGCTAGATTGCCCATATTATAGTGTAAGTTAAAAAGAAATCTTCAAAAGATGGGTGGATTTGAACAGATAAGTGTATAATAAATTTTAACAGTTGCTAGTAAGGGGTTAAAAGGCTTTGTTAAATGCAGGATCTTTGCAAATGCTGTTTTAGTCAAGAACACTCGTAGGACTATAGGGAATGGCTGAAACATTTACTTGAGCTTATAAAAAAATTAAATCAGTGCGGCGCAGTCATTTAGTAAACACTGCCTGTTTCTTTAATTGGAATATATATATATCTTTGTTTTAAAAGTGTGTCTTGCTAAGATGTCTTGTTAATCCAGATAAAACAGGACAGCTGGTAAGGAGTAGACATGTTGCTTGGATCATAATTTATATCAATATACAATATCAGCTTTTTCACCCGGATTGGGATGTGTGCATTTAAGATTCGATGAAGCTTCTCCTCACATTTGAAACGACTACTCGGTCATGTTACCTATCATGTCAGAAAGCTTAAATACGCCTGAACAGGGTTCATGTAAAAAAATAAAATAAAATTCAAATGTAATTTGCTTATATTCAAAATCAGAATACTGACATGGTAGACATGTGTGTGTGGTGCTTGTACAAGTGGATCAGGTAGATACAATAGTATTTATTACACACTCCTATCTTGTTGGACACCTTGAAGGTGGTCGGATGGAGACTCGGAAACATATTTTCCATACACAGGGTGTAATAATTATCCCCTAGGCTTCATCAGCTTCAGGTTACCTTGACATTGACCTTGACGACCTTGACGACACTGTTATAACTGATCCACTTGTACCTACACCACACACACCACAATGTCGGTGTCAATGCTGTACCGAGAATAAACCACATGCCTAGTAATATCTGCCAGTGGTGGTCTCTTTACTCAGATCACAGGTTCCCAGCTGTGGTCTGCGAGAACCTCCAGTCATGTATGATTTAGTGTTTTGCCTTCTCTAATACACCTCAGTTCAACCCAGGAAGAGCTGTATAGTTTAATCATATGTTTTAGAGCTGTGAAAACATTAAAACGTGGACGGCATAGCGGTCTAGAACCAGTGCTGGGCACCTGTGATGGATGGGTTAGAGGGGTGCCAAAACTTTGTGCAGCGCATCAGAAGGGCTACAGTCAGTAACTGTACATCTACATCTATAGGTGGACCTGATAAACTTGCAACAGACTGTACAGATATGATATAATATAAATATAAACACGATATCTCCGAACGTGCTCAAAAGCAGCGCCTACGAATGCGTCTGTGGTCGTGACGTCATCAGTGCGCGCCGCTGGGGTTTCGTCGCTGGCCTCCGAAATGGGCACTAATCATCAGCCCTGATTTCACCGTTGATTTATGACACTGACTCACCGAAAGCCGAAAGCTCGACCGTAGGCAACATCATGACATGCCCGGGTAAGTCTGTGTTTCTAAAATAATTCATTACGACTAAAAAAACGCGTTTTCCAAACCGTTAAATACGCGATTAGCAGCTTAGCAACGGGTGGCTAGCTTTCGAGGTTGCTAGCTAGTTGGGATGTCCCCGTTAATGTGCAGTCCAGGCAGACGAATATTCATGTTTTGACATTTTTTGGGTTAATAAAGTTGTTTTTGAAGAACAACAATGAATTTTCCGAGCGTGTCTTTATCTAAAGATAACCAGTACGCTATAAATATGATATGTTTATGTTTCTAAACAGGTTTCCTGTGCAGTTTTCCATCTTTGCTAGCTGATGATGTCCAAGCCCACTCGCCCCAGCCACAGCTAGCTCTGTGCTAATAGCTGCGCTGTGGAGCTAAAATGTGTTTCAGTAATTTTTTAAAAAGAGACAAGCTTTTAAACGAGTAATTTTTGCCAGCTGTGTGGTTTATAAATGTGTCAAAAAAAAACAAAACATTAAAATAAATTAACCTGCCAAATACAATGTGCTGAACTACTGGCACCAGTTAGAACCTGAATGTTTGCCTTTTCAAACAAAAAATAAATAAATATAATATAACTATTTTCAGCTTGTTTTTTAGATTTATAAAATAAGTTTTTAAGTTTTTCAGAATAGCCCTTAAACCTTTAGTCTTTAAACCTTAGAATAGCCTTTAACCTTTCAGATGACAGTAAATGACTACAATGTACAATATATAGACTTTTTGCTAAGCAGCCTGTTCTCCCTAAAAATTATTTTTTCCTTTATATCCTGAATAAATCTGCTTTCTTAGAGATCGAGCTACAGTGAATCCAGAGGTTTTAGTCTTCCAGGCCTTCGTTTCATATGCTTAGACCGGCGTATTAATCGATCCTTGAGCTGAATAAGTAAGGAATAAAACCTGACGGCGGGAGTGCCGTCGTAGGAAAATAATCCACGACGTCGCTGTGTGATGAACTCTGAGTTAACGTTAGCACTCCAGAGTGGATTTCCTATAACGCCACGTCCCAAAAAGCGTCTTATTTCAACAATTTGTCAGAGATAACATGCATCTTGTCATGTTACTGACCGTGTCAAAGCCGTGACACTGGAGACTCCTTCCATAAATCGTCCGATTCAGTAAACCTCCTCCTAACAGAAGACTTTACCATATCAACGAGCGGACTTTTTGGAATACTCATGGAGCGTGTTTGTTTGTTTGTTTGTTTGTTTGTTTGTTTGTGTTTAGGTAACGTGATGGAAGAGCTCAGCGAGAGGTTCCCAGAGCTGATTGCAGTGATGCCGTGTTTGTGGCTGTCAGGCCACGCCTCTCACTAACATCGTCCACGTGTAATCCAGAGCAGCATGAAGCCAGCTCACGAGCGCAATCAGGAGTGCCTCCCTCCAAAGAAGCGGGACCTTCCGGTTAACAATGCTTCCACCGTTCCTAGCAACAGCAGTAGCAGCAGCAGCAGCAGTAATACTGGAGGAGGAGGAGGAGGAGGAGGAGACGAAGCGACGACGACGTCACAGAGCTCCGGAGCGAGTGGAGAAGCTCAGGGTGGAAGCGGAGGCAGCGAATGGGTCCGCGCTCAACCTAACCTGCATTACGGAGTGGAGGGGCCGGAGAGCATCGCCCCGGGATTACCTGTGGATCAGTACAGCATGCTGTATAAAGTAGCCGTTCCTTCGGTCACCTACTCGCCCACCAGCCTCCACCCCGTGCTGGGCCACATCTCTCCGGCCTACACGGTTCCCTCGCCGCTCCTCCAGCACACCGGCATCCATTACCCTCCCCTCGGCTACGCTCCCATCCCGCAGTTCGTCAGCCCTCCGTACGCCACCGCCGTTCCCTACGCGGTCCCCCCGGGATTCGTCCCCAGCCCCTTGATACCGGCGCAGTCTCACCTGGTGCCCTATCCATCCGTCATCCAGGAAGGCGTGGTCTCGTCCCCGCCTCAGCAGCAAGTTTCGGCTCACGCCTACGCCAAGGTGGCGGCTACAGGCGGCGTCCCGTTGGTGCTGGCGTCCGAGCAGGCGGCGGCCTCTTCCTCGTCCTCCTCCTCGCAGCAGCCTCTGGGCGCCATCGGGATGATTCCCACAGCAGAGCGCGTCCCCATCTTCTACCACGCGTCGGCCAGCGACCGAGCCGTGCAGCCTCAAAGTGGCTCGATGGAGCAGGACCGAGAGGTGAACGGAGGGGATCGGGAAAACGGCAGGGAGAGCCTGCAAGACATGGTGTACGTGGCGAGAAATCTAGCAGCGCGGCCGCAGCAAGGCACAGCCATGGACCTGCACGTGGACCGGAAGTTCTGCAGGCAGGAAGGAAGAGCGTCGCCCGGCCAGCGCAGCACCCCGGACACGGACCTGGAGGTGACAGAATCCGCATTTATTTTACTTTTCTCGTTATCGTTTTCACCGTCAAGATGCATTTTCAGTCACTGCTTTGACGAATCTTTCAATTTTAGTTGACTTACTGCTCACCGACGTCCATTTTGAAGATAAATAGGACCCAAAAAAAATCATCGAAACATAAATAATTACAAAAAAAGGAGTCGCTGAACTAGATTAGTTCCGCTTCAGTACTTTTTTTTGAGTGCTCATGCTCGGTTTGATTCTCTGAAATATCTATCTGGGTTCATATTCAGGTCGTGGTTCTCTTCTGGTTTATCAAGCCATCTTCCTGTTACGTATAACTTCGTTTGATGATGATATTTTATTTAATCATTCATATACTATAAACCATCCTATGTTTCTTATGTGACCGTTTTGTGATCAGCGCTGATGCGTTTTCGTCCGTCATGGGAAAATGCGAGAGGTAACGTTCCGCATTATTTAATCTGACGCTGAAGCATTGTGAAACGATCCTTCCCCAAATTGCCGCCATTTACGCTTCTCTGAAAATGACTGCTAATACTAATGTCTGGTATGTAAATGGTAAAGGATGTTGGAACTTTTGTCTTGTGTCATGCCTTTGAATCAGTATTCGTTACACCATAAATTCTACTCCACTTCCTTCCTGTATTAGCTGTAGTAGTGGTGCGTAGGCGGTTGAGCAATAGACAATCTGAGAGCCACTTCTTAGAAAGTACCGAGATTTTTTTTTTTTTTTTTTCTTTCTTTGATTTTACGCAGGAAGGAAATCTGATTGCATAAGGGAAAAGGTCTAGAAATTGACTTCTTGTAAAACGTGGCTTTTTTTTATTTATTTATTAAAAAAAAAAAAGCCTTTTACGAGCCTCAGTATGACCTTTGAGTGTTTATTCGTGCACAGGTCCAGCAAGTGGTGGGGCGTCTGGCGTCGCCGGGCCGCGGCGTGAGTCGCAGGGAGGGAGCGTACGGCTCGTCTCAGAGTAGCAGAGAGGTTCAGGGGGAGAGCAGGACGGCGTACGCGTCGCACCCCGTCAGCCAGCTGGACCCTCGGGCCCCGCCTCATCCTCAGCAGACAGCGCAGCCTGGTCATACGGTGATCCTGCCGAACGGGCAGCCGGTTCTCATGCCCCTGGACTACCATCCTCATCCTCATCCTCATCCACAGACTAATAACGACGCTGCAGCTGAAACACCACAACACAAAATCTCAGATGCCTCATGCGTGGCTGAGCGGGTGGTAGCGGTGGAGCTGCCCGCCGTCCCGGCTGTCCCCGCCGTGCCTCCACCGTCGCACTTCACCAAGGGCGCCATCATCCAGTTAGCGACGGGTGAGCTGAAGCGCGTGGAGGATCTGCAGACGCAGGATTTCGTACGCAGCGCCGAAGCGAGCACGGGGCTAAAGATCGACTCGAGCATGGTGGTGGACGTACGCGCTAGCTCGCAGAGGCCCGGCCTGGTCGCGCTACGCTTCGCCGTCGGCGAGCGCCAGAGCAAAGTGAGCATCGACGTTCCTCCTGAGCATCCGTTCTTCGTCTTCGGTCAGGGCTGGTCATCCTGCAGCCCGGAACGCACCGCCCAGCTCTACGGCCTCACCTGCCACCACCTCCAAGTGGGCGACGTCTGCGTATCCATCACCCTTCAGCAACATTCGGCGCCCCACCAAAAGCCGCCGTCGATTTCCCAGCAGCCACAGCAACCGACGCACAGCAGGACTTCCACCAAAGCCAACTCAACATCAGGAGCCTCCTCCAGCCAGCCTATGGGACCTCCGGCGCCCCAGAACCCGCGGCCTCAGGGTCAGCTCAGGATGGAGCGCGTTCACCGAGAGAGGGCCGACAAGGACGAGCCCTTAAAGCTGAGCGCATCGGGACACGGAGACGTGCCCTCCAGACCCGACAGGACTTCGGCAGAGCACACGCGCAGCCAGAGCAGTTATTATTTGCACACCGAGGCCCATGGGCCCTCACAGAGGCGTTGGTCCACCCCTGGTTTCCAAAGATACCCCGTCAAGAGGGAGGAGGGAGGCCTAGCCGCGCCGCCGGGCTCCTCTCGGCCCTCGTTCATCCCTCAGGAGGTCAAACTATCCATCGAGGGGCGCTCCAACGCCGGGAAGTAGCAGCAGACGCAGGACGCAGTGGCAGGAGGGGAGGAAAGTGTCAGAAATGCGTGGAGGATGTGAAAAGAGAAAGAGAGAATGTAGCCTAAGAATGTTTTTTGTTTTTTTGGGTTTTTTTTTCTTTTGAGATTTTGCACACAAACGATTTTATACACACACACACACACACACACACACACACCCTTGTTTTTAGGCAGCCCGAGAGCACTCAGGGCGAGTTAGTGCCAGTTTGTAACGATGGCAAGACCACCAACCATCTGGACTAACTGCTCCAGCTGGTAAATTATCTACCAAAGCCTTCCACGCTCTGTAATTCACTTACAGATGAAATATCATTAGTTACAGCATTCACAGCTCTTTGAATTAACGTGTATTGAAGGACGTAACGGGGAGGAAACCGGATGCAGCCATAGGATGTTCATAAATATGCCTGTTTTCCTCCCCATATATAAATATATATATATAGATATACAGATATATGAAATATACCCTGTACTTGATAGATAGTTTGGACTACCTAAAGCTTAAGGAAAGGCTCTCTCTCTCTCTCGGAGTGTTGTTGCTTTACTTGACAGCGGCTCTCGCGTTCGACTCGACTTTTTGTTTTTGTTTTTGTTTTCACGGCACATCGTTCTCACACGACTACACATCAGACCCCCGGCCACGTTTCTTTTCCCTTTCACTTCAGGGGCCGGTGTTTATTTTATTTTATTTTTTTTTTCATTTGTAGCTCGAGAACGATCACCTCTTCCTGAATCAATCAAACGACCAACAATCAATATTTAGAAACGGCGTAAAAAAAAAAAACACGTATCGGTCATGTTTACACTGTCCGCAGTATTGCGCGCTAGCTGTGCCACGTGTATTTTTTTTTTTGTTTTTTTGTTCTTCTTTTTCTTCTTACGTTAGTATTGGGGTTTAAGAATCAGCATTCCAGCGTATAAATCTTCGGACTGTTCCGTCGTTTCGTCACGTCCTCGTCGCGGAGACAGTGTTTGGTGTCGGCCAAAATCTTCACCACTGAAGGAAAAAAAAAAGAAAAGAAAAGAAAAGAAAGTAAGTGGTAAAGGTTCTAGCTGATGGAGATTGATCTGTTTTTTTGTTGTTTTTTTTTTTTTATGAAAAGATGATTGCTGTGGAATCACCCCTCGTGTACTTTTTTTTTCCTTCCCGTGATGAAACACCGGTTTGCGTGAAGAACCTACCTTGGTTTTTTTGTTTTTTTCCCTTTTCTTTTTTCCCTTTTCTTTCTTCCCCCCAGAAGCAATGCACGATGTTATTTTTAATTTCTCACGAATCCTCACCAGCGTGGGTTTCAACCAGGGCACGTATGTGACCTTTTGAAACGACACGATCTCTCTCTCTCTCTCTCTCTCTCTCTCTCTCTCTCTCTCTCTCTCTCTCTCTCCTTCTTTTCCCTCTCATCATGTTATTAGAGATTCCCGCTCCTAAGATCTCCTGTTTTTTTTTCCCCCCCTTTCCTAGTTGGTCTTTTTGTACATTGTAGGATTTCCTTCTCTGCAATATTACTCCTGATGACTCTCCTCCTTGCACATGGTTGATCGGGGCTGGGCCACGTGACACAAATATCGTATCGTGATACTCTGATACTTTCTTGTGAAGCATTTCTACGATACATGATCACGTAGCTGCAAAACTGTGCTGCTACGTTTAAAAAAATTTAAAAAATGGTCATGTCTACAAAAATAACAATGAAAGGGAGAAGAAAATTCTGTAAAAGGTGCAAGACAAACGTTTGTTAATAAAAATGCCCTAAAAATGTGTGTATCGTGAAACAATTTATCACCGTATCGATATCATATCGTCACATCGCCCAGCCCTGTGCTTGATTTTATAGTTGATTGACACTGACCTTTTTTTAATTGGATTTATTTTTTATTTTTTTTTGTATGAAGGGAAAACTTTTGATTTTTTTTAAATTTATTTTTATCTTTTTTTGTGAGAAACTGACAGGCGTGCTCGACACTGTTTACAAATTAGCCAAGAGGAAATGCTGCAGTTTCATCACTGATTATTTTATTTTTTTTAATTTTTAATTTTAATTTTTTTTTTTTAGGTTAGTTACTCAACAAATTTAAACAGAGAAAATGAAAACGAAGTGCAATTAGACCTGGAGTTTTAAAAGAAAACATTTTAATATAAATAAGAACATCAGACGGCATTCCAGATACATTCCCGTTTAGTAAATCTTTCTTTTTTTTTTTTTTTTTTTTTTCTTTCTTCAGAACGGCCATTTTATCACTTAATCCGTATTAGACGTTTTTTCACATTTCGTTCCTATTGTTAAATTCTATCTTTACATAAAACATGTATTTTATCATGCTTTTATTTTTTTAATGCCCCCCCCCCCCAATGTAATAAGTCTTTTAAAGGAAATGTTTTTTTTTTTTCCTGATGGTGAATTGATGGATTTTTTTCTTTTTCGCAGCTCTCACGTGACCGTTCTACAGGTAGCATTAACTCTCACCACGATATAAATACGTAGACTGACTGGTGGTTTGACCTCATTGACTGTATGTGGTTGGTGTGATGGTCTCGTACGTGTTTCTGGTTTCGAACGATCATTTTTTAGAACTGATGACTCGCCGCCATCATCCCACCGTGGGCTCAATGGTGTGATCTTTTTTTTTTTTTTGCGTAAATATCATACATGGTCTTATATATTTCACGATTAGTGGTTGGACAGCTCCACTTCTGTGCTGTTTCAATTAGGGATGCATCGATAAATAACGTTTTCCCCCCCATACCGAGTACGAGGAGATTATTTTGGTACTCGTCGGTACCGATACTGACAGAAACGAGTACCATTAACGAGTATTAATCAGTCAGGAACGTCACGGAATATTTTCTTTAGCTCCGTTTGTGTGAGTTGCTCCCGTGTGATGAGTTTTATATTGAATTGCACCTTGACTGACAAGCAAGCGAGTGTCTCAGTGTTCAGTGCTTAGTGCTCGCTGAGTGGAACTGCTCGCACGTGCGACAGTTTCTCTGCACACCCGCTTCACTGTTCACTCGTGAATATCTTTGTGGAAGCGCACTTCACGGCACTTTTGCGCTCGTTTCGCACTCGTGAACCATCTCGAGTTTTTCATTATCCGCGAAACGTTGTGTTGTCATGTCACGTCGTGTCATCTTTTCATTAGCGCGACATCGTACACTAGTATCACCCGGTATCAGGTTGATATCAGAGTATTTATTTATTATTTTTTTTATGACTCAACGACCGAAATCAGTATCCATATCGATGCATCCCTATTTTCGATATTAACTTCTCAGAATAAACTTCCCCAGCTTCCCCTTTATCTCCTCCTACTGCTGCCTCAAGTCTTCGTCTGTCCAAAGGGACGTGACCGCTCTGTTACAGCCGGTCTGAACAGACTCTTAAAATCTCATTCCGTTTCTGCGATGTGACCAAAAAATAAATCAATAAATAAAAATTCCCGACAAAGGCTCTTTAGGTCATTCCGCTCAGTTAAACAGTAGAGGTTTATTAGACAAGCAATACGATCTCAGCGCTATGTACTATGCAGTAAGTGCAAACATCTAACTCTCGCAGCCATGAGCTCATCGACTCAGCAAAGGAACTGGACGTATCATGCACAAATTACGTTGTAATGACTCACCCCCAGTCGCATTTTAGTTCCCCAACCATCATAGAGAAACTCCTTTAAGGGGAACTCCACTGTTTTTTTGTTTTGTTTTATTTTTTTTTAATCAACCTGAACTCTGTTCGCTGTATCTGTACTGTGTGATGACTACAGACCAGAAACTCGACACATTTCCCAGAACAGAAAGCCCGTTAACGACAACCCGACTCGCAGTGGAATCTAAGGGCAGACGTCGAACCTCAATAAACATTTTAAACGATTTTGCGATTTCCAAAATGCAAATTCAGTCCTCCAGCCATTACACAGGAACCATAAAGGTGTTCCTATGAGACTGACGTCAGGAAAAAAAAAAAAAATCTCAGCAAAACTGTATTTTCCAACTTTGTGACGTTTGAGTAATGCAGTTAAAACGTGGTTCTGGTTACTTTACACTTCCCTGAATCCATGCCACATCAGTGCCTCACGGCGTTTCACACACAAGCACAAATTCTTCCATCTGAGAAAGTAGTTCTGTCTCTAAAAGGATCAATTCCACACGTTTTAGAGTTTTATTTCCAGAGCTGACTGACGAGTCCGACGTCTGCGCGTAGACTTCCAGTATAAGTGAGTTTGGATTAAACTGGGATTTTTTTTTTTTTTTTTTTTCCTCAATGAACAGAAATGTACTGAAATTCTGTATAATATATAATTATACATACGCTACAGATGCAATGGATAGACATTGTGGTTTAAAAAAGAAAAAAAAAGCTTCCCTTTTTTCCCCTAATCTTTTTTTTTTTTTGGTTAGCAGTCAGATCATGTTGCTAAAACTAAAAACTTCACAAAACTTGAAACTTGTTATGTTGCTTGGTTACTGTACATCGTGCGTGCGTGCGTGTGTGTGTGTGTGTGTGTGTGTGTGTGTGTGTGTGTGCGCGCGTGTGCGTGTGTGTGGTTTATTCGTCACCCTCACTGCTCTGTGATCTCTCAGACTCCAACGCACTGCCTTACTGACCCCCTGCTAAAGGACGTCAGATTGTGTGTAATGAAACGCTTCAATCCTGTTCACTGTAACTGAGAAAAATCAACGCAATGTCCGTGCCTTTTCTGTACGCGTGTGTGTGTGTGTGTGTGTGTGTGTGTGTGTGTGTGTGTGAGATCCATCGTGCTACACACATGCAGTCGCCACTTTGCTTCCACGACTAAGGGCTGATTTATACGTCATTAGACATTTGTGTGTGTATATAAATAAATATATATAAACGTGACCACTAGGGGGCAGTGTGGAGAATACATAATGTTTAAAATGTAAAGAAAAGGAAAGGCGTAGAAAAGTGCTAATCGACGCTAACTCGCCAGTTCATTCACACACGCGTCTGGATTTCCCCCAAAGTGTTCATTTTGCCCTTCGTATAAATGCACGTAAAGCCGGGTATAGACTTACGATTTCAGCTCTCTTTTAAGATTATTACGTATCGCGGTGTACGAGATCCAGATAAAACCTCGACTGAATTCTATAACAGACTGCGCGAGAATCCGTGTTCTTCGCGTCAGGTAATACGATGAAGATCCTCTAACGGTAGACCCGCGATTACGGAAAATACGTACGATGCTAGTTACGTCATTAATCCGAGCGATCCAGTCTTAAAAAAAAAAAAAAAGGGAAACATTCTTCAAAGTCAGTTTTAGATAATAAGGAGATTTTCTTTTTCAGTCCATCAGCGTGTTACGTTTGTTTTGCCATCACCGCTAACGTATTTGTAGCTGTCCTCCAATTGGTGGATTGTAGCCGAGCGCCGTAGCAGCGCTCGCGCACAGATTGCAATCAGAAGTTTCTCACGCTGCCAGAACTTTTTTCCGTTCTAAGAGCGTCGATCTCAACTCCAAACAATTCTTTTTCACGATGTGTGGCCAAATTTCGTACAGTGTACAACCGACGCAAGTTCTTATACCGTCAGACCTCTTTTCTGCTCGGTTCCTCTTCCGTCATAGATACGCACAGAGCGTCTGTTTCCAGATCTGCACGTCTGTTTCACTTACCCATAATCCCCTCGCTTTGCGTCTCTTTACGTAAACACGCTTACGCTAATCTCCGCAGAAGTACAAATCAGCCCTTAATCCCAATCCGTCACGGCTGCATGGTTCCCTCTCGTGCTCTCATCTCTTCATCTTCATGGCTTGGACGGTGTGATCTCACTCGTACCTCGCGTCTCTCGTGCACACGGTGTACACACAGCGCCCCCTGTAGGAGAAGCGTGATAGTGCATGCTGGCTATTTTTAATGAACAGTACATTTAAAAAAATATATATATATATATATGTAAACACATTATATATAAAAACACGCCTCATCGATTACATCATCAAATGAAAGATGCACTTATTCCAGTCCACACCTGGTTACGTAGTAACCTCCTCTAATATTGAATTATATGCGAAACCGTGTTAAAACAATCAACACTTGTGTATACTTGTGTGTGTATAGATAAAAGATGAGCTTTCTATATTATCGAGCTTGCCTTAAGAGTTGTTGTGGAACGAATGACGCGTGACTCGCCCTCGCCCGCCACCGCGCGATTCGACGTGCGCCGAAAGCAGCGGCGCGGCCGTCTGCAGGTCGACTGTCCCGTGTAAAGAAGGTAAAGTTGTACGGCGTTTCACGTCGAGTTGCGATTTCAGTGGGGAAAAAAGAGCCATGCACTGCTGACGTGGGCCTTTGACAAGCATTTACCTCAGAAACCTTGTCGCGGTTGGCGTTAGGAAATGAAGCGTTTTGCAGGAATTGCGCCTGTAATCACGGCGTACGTGTTGCGAAGGCGTGGCACTGACGACTTGCATCAGGTGACCATTTTGTGCTGCATTTTGGGCTCTGGATGGATGGATGGATGGATGGATAGATGGATGGACGCTCAAATCTTTTCTCAGTCGTACTATAACGTTTTTTGTTTTTTTTTTCTCTTTCTTTTTTTCTTTCCTGAATTCGTTTTTGAGATGCTTCACGACCCGGAAATCCACGTTCACCTTGTGGTTAATTTATCGGTTTTTGCGGTAGAAGTGGAACCGAGACTAAAACGGAGCGAGTGAGAAAGTTCTAATGGTTGGAAGAAAAAAAAATTTTCTTTAAAAAAAAAAAAAAAGATTAATTATGTACTTTTAAATTGTACCTTGTTGGCACTAAGTGACACTGCTTGTTTGTTTGTTTTTTCCCCTGCTTTTTTTTTTTTTTTTTTTTTTTAACATGACCACATAACCAGTTTTAAAAGAAACAAGCGTCTTTCTTTAATGCATAAATGAACCTGCAAAATATATGCAATGATGTGTATGTAATATTCAATCCTCAAGTATAATCCAGGTTATATGGACTTTGTATAGTGAATTTTAATATCGTATGGCCGTACCAATATGTATTAATTCTTCTCAGAAGCCTTAGAAGTCGTCTACCCAAAGTGCTCCCTTAGAACACCCTACACCTACCTGAACTTTACAAAGCATTAATAACTATATTTTGTTGCGTTTTTATTTGTACCCTTTTTTTGGAATAAAATAGATTTGTACTGTATATTTGTACCTCTCTGTGAACTACTTAGGGCAGTTTTTGTTTCGTTTTTGTTTTTCGTTTCGCTGTCTTAATTCTATGTACGGACACAAAGATATTGTATTTTTATTGTTACAGCTAACTTCTTGGAAACATTGCATTTATCATGTTTGTTAAGTAAACACAATATAATATATATAATATTACCAAACTGGCCTGGCTCCTTTTCTGGATTTGTCTCAAGTTTCAGTTGCGAATCTTACATTTTAGAATTTATTTTCTGTATTGTTTTTAATTCAGTATTGTCTTCCTTTTTAAGTTCGGATAGCTTCTTCATCTTTAATACGTTTATTTATTTTTTTTTTTGAGAGATGTAGTTTCGTTTTTGATATTGTAGTTTACTTCGTAAAACTTTCAAGCTGGTGTTGTTGTTTTTTTTTCCTTTAAAGGTGCAGCAGTCGATTTTCTTGCTTATTATTTATGGTAAATAACCTTGGAAATATGTAGAATGTAAAAAAAAAAAAAAAAAGTTTAAGCAAGTATCGTGTCAGCACACGTGTATCACGTGCGGAAGAGAATACGGGCCGGAGTGCATGTCTGTGTTTTACACCGGCCTGCTGTCAGTCATTTTATAGACACACCTCCGCCCCCATTTCCTGTTCCAAAAACAGGAAAATGAATAAATATTGGAGAATAAACATTTCCAAGATGGAGAAGCTTATTGCTAGCAAAGGGGATGAAGTCTCAGAATTAGCGATGTTCCTCCTGTATAAACGTCCCAATGGCCAGATTTACGTCCATGTGAATGAACCGCATTCTTAGAAATGTCCCCGATGCTAGCTAACTCCCAGTCCAGCTAACAATGCTAACTAGCTAGTCACAGACTGTTTATAGTGTTGGTCAGGTCAGGCTGCAATGCTAACACCATCACTAAGTGAACTCGCTGGCCAGCGTAGATTCTGGAGGCGTGGCTTTGTGGACATGGGCGGGTTCAAGGAGTAAAAAATAAATAAATAAATAATTGTTCCAATGTTGTACTTCACCTGTTTAACCACTAGAGCTCCAAGATTTGCTTATCTGGACTAGCGCATTCTTAGTGTTGGCTAACAACTTTAAAGTTAAAAATGAATGTAATTCTGTCCATTATAACTTTTTTTTTTTTATATATAAATTAAGCTGATGGTTATAGTTTCAGTTAAACACGCTGTTTAATTTTTTCCTACTCTGTTTAGCCGAGTTGAGGACGAGCCCACGGGGTGTTTCTGCCGCTTGGATGGTGAGAATCTGCGCTGTTTTTACGGAAAAACACACACACACACACACACACACACACACACACACAGAGAGACACACACACACACAGAGAGAGAGACACACACACAGAGAGAGAGACACACACACACAGAGAGAGAGACACACACACACAGAGAGAGAGACACGTTTTACAGCCAGGTCAAAGTTTATTGATCCCAGTTTCATCCTGACATTTTAATCTGTTAATCCAGTAACAGAGAATGGCTTTCTGCGAGGTGCGTTCACACGTGGGACGTTTTTTCCACTTCTGTTTCACGTGCGTGTGTCCACTTGCAGCTTCGCCACACAGTGCGTCCAGCCAATCAGACGAGGGCTTCGTGAAGTAGGAGGCTTTTATGATTTAATGATAACTAAATTCAAGTCAAGCTCGTAGAGAGACGTGCAGCGACAAGACGTGCAAGTTGACACGTGGCGTCAGTCGTTTTGGCGTTTGTAGGTGTGTGTAAACGTGGTCAAGAGTGTCTCCTGAAAAGACTAACCAAAAAATTTTATTTTACATTAAAAAAAAAAAAAAAAAAAAGGCCATTTGTCTTTAGGTCCCTTGATACAGAGCTAGAGAACGAAGCAGGCAAAGAACAGAACAGAAACGTATAAAATAGCATAATGCATGCACGTGTCAATTTTCTTTCTCAGTGCATACAATATCAACATGGCCACACACACACACACACACACACACACACAAACTTTAGGACTCATTAAACCCAGTGTTTCATAAAATCTCTGGTCTTTCTTTTGAAAATAGACTGGACTCCTAACTAAAGGTCAGAAGAGGAATTACATCCAGATCAAGATCAGCGTAAGAACGGGAGGATTCCACTTATACGCTCTTAATAAAAATAAAGATTAAATGTTGAAGGCTTCGGCTTGCGAAACGCGGAGACGACGCCTGCGAGGTTTGTTTTGTGCAGAAGACGAAACGGAACTTGGGATCCGTTTTTGCTGTGGTGTTCGAGTCCTCCTCACATTTCAAGACGATTTCCACAACTATAGGAAGAAGACTCCCGCTCCTCAAAGTCGGCCATTTTGGAATGAAGCGCCTCGTTTGCTGGTGACTGCTCCACGGTTACATCGTATTGTTCTTGCAAGAAGCCTTAAGGATTTTCTCCGGATGTTCCTCTAGGGCACAGGTCCTGGAGAACCACCTTGTCCTGCACATTTTAGCATTTTTCCCTGCTCTCAGCACACCTGCTTCAACTAATCAGCTAATCAACACCTCTTCCTGCCCTGAAGTGGGTGTGTTCGAGCAGGGAAAACGCTAAAATGTACAGGACAAGGTGGTTCTCCAGGACCAGGGCTGGGAACCTGTGCTCTAGAGGAGCATCTCTAACACAGAACAAACCCTAAGAACAAACCCCAAGCCCGAACTTTTTTAGGAGGCCAGGAACCGTTAAAGATATGAAGGATTTTCCGCCCTAAGAGCGTAGATCTGTCTTCAACTCTGAAACTTGGTTTGTAAACTCAGTCCAAAAAAAAAAAAAAAAAAAAAAGCTTCGTTATTACACAATCGCTCAAAACCGCTTGCGTCAAAAATGTTCGCTAAGAGCTGATCTGGGGTCAGATTTCCTGTTTTACGCTGAAACCCTCATCCGAGTCGTTCGTGTGTGTGTGTGTGTGTGTGTGTGTGTGTGTGTGTGGATTTGCTGCATGCAATCC
Source organism: Pangasius krempfi (assembly GCA_037576825.1). Lineage (NCBI taxonomy): Eukaryota > Metazoa > Chordata > Actinopteri > Siluriformes > Pangasiidae > Pangasius > Pangasius krempfi. The sequence goes on from CM074984.1 coordinate 1,862,034, forward strand.
CGTGTCCTTTCACCTCGTAACCTTTCGGCTGCATAGTAACAATAGAAAGTGTCAAGATGTACAGGGTTTGGAGTACAGAATCGTTGCATAGTGATATTTAACCCACGCCCTCCTCTTTTTAATCTCTGATCCAGAAGGAACGTCACGCTGCCGTTTCAGTCCGACGGCAGGAACAAAAACAACGGTCACGGAAAATCTCGTAAACTGGCATGTCAGTGTTTTTGTTTAGTTTTTTTCAGCAATAACTGGAATAAAGAAAACGGAATGGAGGAAAGGAAAGAAAAAAAAACAATAGTATACAGTAAAGTACAATATATTATTTGACCCTGTTTTTCGAGAGGTATCACTCAGGAGTTATGGATAAGTGAAATTCGTGTAAACAGTTTCTAAAGCTGCTGTAATCGCCTTTTAAGAACACTTCGGCTATTTACATCCTGACAGCGATCACTAGAATAGACGGGTCTCTCTCTGCGGCGAGCGCGGGTTCGGGAAATTGAAGGGAAGCGAAGTCGCGTTCGATATCATATCAGAAGTTCTGGTACAAAATGGTACAAAAAAAAAACAACTATAAAAACCACATCCTAGTTACAATTTTCCAGCTAGCTAGACACCTAGGTGTGGTTTAGCTACCTCTTTAATACCTTTTTTAGCTAGCGTCGTATTTTCCTCACAATTGTAGCTACTTCAGCGACAACCGCTCGGCGTTTACCGCTAGCCAGCTAGCTTTATTTTATATCCTTTTATGCCGATATTAGCTAGCTAGTTTAGCCAGATTTAAAGCAGGGCAACAATAGTTTTCTTTCCAATTTTAAGAATTTCAAACCACTCAAGTTTTTTCCCCCCCAGGTTACCAGATATAATTTCAGTGTGTGTTGTTGATAAATCATAGAAAATGTGACTATTGCGAATATATTTGCAATTATTTTTGTCCATATTGAATGCGGGCCTGAAGGGGAAAGGCCTGGCCTTCGTCAGCAGCCAACATCGCTTACAGCAGCTTTAATAAATATGTATACGTCTATTCAACTAATTACCTTCTAACGCACTGATTTCCAGTAAATCATCCATCAAATACCAACATGCTCACTGCCTCAGATCTGCATTCATCCGTCTTTCATGCAATCTATTATTATTTTTTTTTTTTACACAATAATAATTATTTTAAACAGAACTCATCATGCCTGTCTCGATATAAAACCATAACATAAAAAAAAAAGATTTCTCCAGTGACAAAGGCAACATTAGCATTCATTTAGCATTTAGCATGTATACAGAGACTCGACTAGAACGGCGCTACGAGAGTTCACGAACACGGCACGCGGTACGGAGACGGAGACTCGGAGTCGGCCGAGCGCTCGTGGGAAAAAAAAAAAAGGTACTGAAACCTTGGCGGCGCTGGACGAGGTGTGAAACTGAAAGAAAGCAGCAGGTCGATGTGGCTGAAAGGAGCGGAGCGAGGACGAGGCAGTGTTTCTCTCAACGGTTCTGCAGCGTGAAAGAGGAGATGCAGCAGGCGGAGGAGGAAGAGTTTCTTCTCTTCTCTTCTATCCTCTCCTCTTCTCTTCTCTCTCAGGCTGCCAGGACGAACCGGTTCACCCTCGACATCCCTGAGACAAGAAGGAACCCGTGTTTTTTTTGTTTTGTAGATCAGCATGGAGGTTTGGAGTTTACCACAAGCCAGAGGAGTTCGGCGTAGACCGCTCTGTTTCCACGTTTTTATCAGAGAGAGAGACAGAGAGAGAGAGAGAGAGAGAGAGAGAGAGAGAGTGAGTCAGTGGCATTTCCTCTTTTCAGAAGAGCGCACAAACGCTGAAAGAGTGTATGGGAGCATAAGCCTGCTTTCACAATGACGTTTCAATCATCAGCGTTACTGGCTGACTGAGACAAAGCGCCGACACTGGAGACTCTTTCCGTAAACGTTTGAATAAACATCTCCTTACATACCTTCCGTTAATCTGTTTACTGTCTCTGCCGTACGAGTCCCTATGAATGATCTGTATTAGGACGAGAGCATTAATATAAATCCGCACTACGGTCACAGCTGCTGTTACAGAAAATTAATCAACACCCTCTGACCAATCAGAAGCCAGAATTCTACAGCGCTGCAGTGTAAACTGGGTTGAATAGTAAAGGAGGAAATATCCAGAAATAAAAATACCGGAACATGACACTAGAGGGCGCTGCATAATAAATGTCCTGTAACTGAGCTAATTTGCTAATATTCATTAAAAAAAAAAAAAAATTGTTGAATGCTTCTTTTTCAGTTATATTTGTTTTTTTTTTTAAAGCAGCATAAAGTCAGAAGCAATATTTAGGAATTTATGATTTGAATCATTTTGTCGTAGCTAGATACGGCTGCATAATTTCTTTCTTTTTTTTTTTTTTTTTGAGTTGGAATATATGTCTCTGGATGTGATTAGTGTGATCGAAGCCCCGCCCACTTATGTCTCCTATTGGTTGATTCATGATTACATTCTAGTATTTTTCTAATTCTGATTTTAAGAAAAATGCATAAAAACCAACGACATCTGACGGATATGACATCAATATGAAAGCAGCTTAGCACCAACACCACTGCGTTCCAGTCAGTGTGTGTGTGTGTGTGTGTGTGTGTGTGTGTGTGTCGAGTCCCTGCATTCCAGACAGAAGACGTCGAGCACAGAGGAGTCCTGAGACGAGGTAGTTGAATGTGTGGATCAGGTCGCCAGCAGGGAGGAGGAGTCGTAGCTACAGGTAAACTCCGGCCAATCAGAGGGCGGGGCGTGCGAGGGCGTGGCTGCACGTCTCTTCCTCCTCACTGTAGGTCCACATGCAAACTAGATCTGTAGAATTATGCATGACAGATCTCTAAAACATGCTTGTTCGTAAGGCAGGGACGTCAAATAGTCTTTACCCTGCTGTCGTGTATAAATAACGGAGTGACTTTTTGTGCTCAGGTGAAACAGAACCGCCGTTTGTCCCCTAAAACACCAGAAAGATAAACGGAAGTGTGCAAAGGTGAGCCTGTTCCTCTAATAAAAAATAAAAAAAATCAGCCTTAATTTCACTTATTAGGCTTGTAGTAGATATAATCAGTAGCTAACAAGCTAGCTAAAGCTATGCCAGTTATTACGTTGCGTTTGCTACTGAGCTAGTTAATGTTACGTAACGTGAAACAGGGAACAAACAGCATTTCTGTTTTCACCTCGGGACAAATATCACCTGCTTATAAATAAACGTAGAGCTTTCGCCAGTGATCATGTGACCATCAGTCACGCAGTCGTGGAATAATCTGATCTTATTACACATAAGAAGAAATCCGATGCGCCCGCTAGTCCGTGTGTTTCTGTCGGATTAGGGTAGTTTCATAAACAGCCCGTTGTCCATGGAGGAGACGGGGACGGGGAAAGGGAACTGGAAGAGGTTGACGTCGGCGGTGAGCGCGGCCACGGCGGCGGGATCGTGCTCGATCTGTGCGCGCAGCGCTGGTTCGATCTTATCGAGTCGCCGCTTGAGTCGCTTGGCCTCTCGTTCACGCACCAGCCGCGCTTGTCTCCTTTCGGGCGTCTCGGTGGCACGTTTGAGGCGCATGGCCTCGCGGTCTCGCTGCAGACGTCGCGCTCGCTGTTCCTGTGTCTCCTGCAGCCGCTGCATGCGCTTTGCCTCGCGGTCGCGTAGCCGTCTCAGCTCGCGCTCCTCGGGCGTCTCGCGCTCGCGCTTGCTCTTCTTGGCCACGCGTTCGCGCTCCAGTCGCTGCATCCGCGCCTCGGTCGGTTCGTTCCTGCGCCGTGATGCCCACTTCCTCATCGCGGAGGACGGACTGCCCGCCAGCTGCTGATACGCCACACAGCTGTTGCACACCAGCAGCACGTCTGCCGGATACACGGGCATGGGGTTTAACAAGTCAGGTAGCGGGTTGAGGGTGTCGGGGAACGAGGCCAGTGAAGATCCAGAGGACAGGAGGCTGCCCGGGAGCGGGGGGAAGCCCGAGCCTGGAGCAGCTCCGTGATTGGCCCCTTGGATGGACATGTGACCATCAGACACAGAAACGGCCTGAACCATGGAGCAAGGCTGATCTCCGCTGTCGCGCTCTAAATCACTGGCACTGAGGAACTCTTTCAGCTTTTCCCTGCAGTGTGGAAACAAATGACACAAAAATGATGACATACCGAAGGTGTTAATGTTAAAGATGACGAGTTCATATTTATTGCTTTGTTTAACTATCTAGTTAGTTAAATATCATATCATGATATGATGATTTATTTCCTTAGAAATACCAAACGCTCATAAAGAAGACTCGCATATCCGTTTACTTCTTGCTTTGAGGCTCGATCGTGTCCGATGTCCGATCTGACCACTTCAGCGATCAGTCTGAATCAATGACAGGGAGTCGATTCGATTCACGATTCGTTTTCAGTTCAAGTCGACACTACATACTAAACTGGATTCAGCGATTCAGTCGGAGAAGAATGATGCAGTAGTGCTGGTAGTTTGTATGTAAAAGAAGTTTGTTAGTAAATCAATAATAAATTCATTAGATGTTTGAGATTTAAAATCAATTTTTGTCAACTACCGAGTATTATTTTATATCTCTCTTGCGATCAGTGCAAGTGAACTGTAGAAACGAATGAATGCTTTCGTTAATGACCACCTTCTGGTCCCTTTTCCCACCCCGAGTGTAGCGTCATGAGCAACACGGCCGACGCGTGAGTAAGGTGGACGGGAGTCTGGGTTACAGACCTGTTGAAGTTGTTGGTGTCGGTAAAGCGAGCTCCGCACACTGCACAGTTGGAGAGTCGGTCGTCTGAATGAATGAGGAGGTGACGTCCGAGAGAGCCCGGTGAGCTGAGAGCTCGTCCACACACCGGACACACGTAACTCTTACTGCCGCCCACCGTCGAGGTGTGCTGCTCACGACAAGAGCGAGAGAGCGAGAGAGAGACGCAGTCATTTCATACAGCAAATATATTTCAGTTTCATCAGCACAGATCCTGTATTCGAGTAGAACTGCTGAAATGCTTTAGCTGAGAGATCTGTCTCCAATAGGATCAGGGGTTTTCATTTTGAGTTCATCCCCCCCCCCCAACATGCAATAACCTCCCATATAACACCGAAGAAGAGTTTGGATTAAAGTTGTTCCCTCATCTGATTGGCTGTTTCGTTCAACAAGATTAACTGTGCATTGCGAGGAAATGAAAATGCTTTTAAATTGTTGATGAAAATGAAAACGTCATGAGGACGTTATCAACAACGTGTGCACTGAAGATGTTAAACATAAATGTTTGTGCAGGCTGGAAAAAAAATCAAGCAGCACAATGTACTGCACAACAGAAACAATGAGACCTCTTTTTTTTTTTTTTAGGTGTTGTGAGTTGTGTGGATTGTGTGAAATATCTCACCACTGTGAAACTAACTGTTCTGCTAGCCCCACCACCATTATTTCTTGTCAGTGTGTCAATCTAGTACAAGTGGAAGCTTTGATAACTGGCTGAGGGATGATGGAAAAAGTTCCAGTTTTCTTTCTTTCCAGCAGTGGAAAAAAAGTCCTACAGAGACAGCGGTGGTGGTGGTGGTGGTGGTAATAATGGTGGTGGTGGCAGTGATTATCATGATGGTGGTGGTGATGGTGGTGATGATAGTGATGGTGATGAGATAATGATAGCGGCCATGGTAATTATACTGATGGTGATGTTAATTATGATGGTAATGATGATTATGGTGATGATGAGATAATGATAGTGGTCAAGGTGGTGATGATGGTAATGATTATGGTGATGGTGGTGATGAGATAATGACAATGGTTGTGGTGGTGAGATAATGATGGTGGTTGTGGTGGTGACGGTAATGATGACTACAGTGATGATGAGATAATGATAGTGGTCGTGGTGATAATGATGGTGGTAGTAATGGTGGTGGTAATGATGATTAAGGTGATGAGATAATGACAGTGGTTGTGGTGGTGATGGTGATGATAATGGTGAAGATGAGATAATGATAGTGGTCGTGGTGATAATGATGGTGGTAGTAATGATGATGGTGATGGTGGTGAGATAATGATAGTGGTCGTGGTGATAATGATAGTGGTGGTGATGGTGGTGGTGATGATGAGATAATGATAGTGGTCGTGGTGATAATGATGGTGGTAGTAATGATGATGGTGATGGTGGTGGTAATGATGACGATGGTGATGGTGATGGTGATGGTGGTGAGATAATGATAGTGGTCGTGGTGATGATGATGGTGGTATAATGATAATGGTGTTAATGATGATTATGGTGATGGTGATGATGAAGAGATAATGATAGTGGTGGTGGTGGTGGTGGTGATGATGATGATGATGGTGGTTGTGGTGGTAGTGATGATGTCCTCACCTGATAGACGTGTGCAATGAGTTGGTCTGGGCTGCCGAACTCCAGGGTGCAGATGGGACATGCATAATTACTCCCCAGGTCTGACTCCCTCTCGCTCTCCTAATGAACACACACACACACACACACACACACACACACACACACACACACACACACACACACACAGGAAGTGCTTTAAAGACAACAATAAATACTTACACTAACAGCAAACATCTTCTCGATGTACTCTTGACAGTAACAGACCCTGATCCCACATGGATTTTTTGGATTTTTTTAAATAACGGACAGTACATGACGTGACAGTTGTTGTTTTTTTTCTGTAGGATTTAATAAGAAACATCAAGATTTATCATACAAACATTTAACATACAAACATTTCTGATTCATTTTTATTTCTGCCAACAGTAATGTTTCCTTGTTTCTGATATATATATATATTTATACACACACATACACACACAGTACTGTGCAAAAGTCTTATATATAAAATATATATATATATATATATATATTTTTTTTTTTAGCAAAATCTTTGTTACAGATGTTTATTTTCTGACTTCTACATTATTGATTCAGTACAAAAACATTTTAGATTCCAGACATT
>CM074984.1:1869087-1896356 GCA_037576825.1 Pangasius krempfi
GTGTGTGTGTGTGTGTGTGTGTGTGTGTGTGTGTGTGTATGTATGTATATATATATATATATATATATATATATATATATACACACATGAACGCCAATATTTGAGATTCAGCCAAAGGAAAGGTTTTCTTTGCAGCCATTACAACAAACATCCTCCAGACAAACGCCTCCTTCTTTCACAGGCACGATTACGTGATGATTATCACGCACAGGCACCCGATCAGGGTGCAGATAGTTCTGGATTCGTGTAAAAAATAAATAAATAAATAAATAAATAAATGCAATACACTGTATGACCAGTGATATTATCTACATGAAGCTGCAGTCCTGAATGATAATCACTCCAGAATGTGCAGTCGTTGTGTGTGTGGATGTGTGGGAGGTGTGATGCTGTAGTATCATGTGCCCAGTGTATGACTTTTAAACACACACACACACACACACACACACACACACACACTATCTGTGCTGTCCATTCTGCCACGCTCATGTAGCTGCCAACGACAACGAGGAGGCGTTAGCGTGGAACATCAGCGTCTCCTACAAATCTGTGTGAGTCATCTCTTTGTACCGTTTTGCCATAGAGGCATGAATCACGCTTCTGAAATAACACCCAGGATGCATTTCCTCGTCTCTCGCTGCACGGAGGAGCTCCTCAAAGAAGCGCCCGATTTGGCCCGGTCAATCTTACGTCAGTGTCTTTCTTAACTGAAACGGATTATTTCCGAACTTCCTTTCTGCGTGCTCATTCGACTCGAAACGTAATGCTGTCGATCATTTTGTTAATAATCTCTTGTTGTCGTTAGTAACTTGAAAAAAGGGGAAAAAAGAAAAAAAAAAACCCTACTGTAAAGCAGGGACTGCTCGTACAGTGTCCTCATACTGAAGTGCATATGAATGTCACGCCTTTCTTCTCCTTCGAGCCGTCACGAGACGTGCGATTTACAGTAAGCGATGCAGAGAGCGCTAACACGTGCTCGTCCGACTAACCCCGTTATTCAGATCTTCCACGGTTTTGATGGATCGTATCTGAATATCCCCCCAAAAAAACTGTTATGATTAAAAAAAAATTAAAAACTGACAGGTCTTGCCGCAGTTTAAATGCTGGTGAGGTCTCGATTCTGATTGGTCAGGAGGTGTTGATTAAATAAGTTATTGTTATTCCTCTTATATGACGGACGAAACATTTTTTTTAAAACTATCTGTAGTTGTATATATATTTTTTTAAATGTTAGCTCCTGTTTTCACTTACATCATAGCAGTTTCCTCACCAGCCTCTCTTTTTTAACTCTCGGGAAAAAAAAACAAAAAACGCAGCTTTCGATGTCACCAAGAAACCGCGACTGTCCTGAACATGTTGGACACTTAAAATTACAGCTGTTACAAAAGCGCTGACACTGGAGACTCCTTCCATAAATAAATGTCTCGCTATAAACAGTCCTGACCTCACCAGCCGCAATTTTTTTTCTGAAGTTAATAAGAGACAAAAGAAGAAAAAAAAAACGCAGCTTGACGTGTTACAGAGAAACCGCAAAAAAAAAAAAGCGTAAACTCCTCTGTCCGCAAGATGTTGGGAAGTTACAACTTTACCTCTGACTGTTACAAAGCGCTGACACTGGAGACTCCTTCCATAAAGAAATGTCTCGTCAAAGAAAACATGTGGAGCATCCGCTGTACGAGTCCCTGTGAACGAGCTGTTACTATAGAAACGATAACGTGTTACTCGTAGAACAATCGAATTACTACTTAAATCTGTGATTTGCCGCTGCTCTGCTGTAGAAAATTAATCAACAGCTTCTGACCAATCAGAATCCAGAATTCTACGGCGCTGTAGTTATCCAGAGGCTTAAAGTGCTTTTACAGTCGCCTTATGAGGTCACTTATGATGTCAACGCAGTCAGACTCACCTCCTTCATGCCTCCACCGTGAACGGAGCACTGGCTCGCCTTATGACACGCCATGTTGTCATCCCCTGATGAGTTGGAGGAGTTCTCTTTGTCCAGGTCGCTGTCGCTATCGTCTGGAAAAGAAAAATACGACTCGTTAGCGTGGCGGGATTTCAGCGCGGCGTGGATAACTCAACTCTGCGTGTCCGGGAGGTTCACCGGTGGTGCCGTCCTGCTCGTCCAGGTCTCCGCAGTTGGCGCTGTGGCATGCAGGGTTTTCAGCAAAGTCGTCTTTCGCCTCCATCTCCGAAGCGTGTTGTGGACCAGAGAAGCCTGTCATGTGAAACGGCCCTGTCGATAAACGAGGAGAGAGTTACTGAGAAAATGCCCGAGAGATGCTCACGCAGGAAAAACCCCGGAGCGTACACAAGTGATGACGACAGAAACTGTGACGCAGCTGTGATGTCAAATAGCGCTTTTCCAGTGGACCGGAAAGTACGGTCGGGCGATGGGGTGTAAGTATTGGCACCCTTAGCGTCAAATACGTTTGCACATTAATAGCAGGCCCCTCCCACAACCTCCTACTTCCACGGGTACCATCATCTACCTTCATAGCTAACAGAGAGACCGCGGCATGGCTAGTTTATGAGCCGGATCAGAACCGTAGGGCTCCATGACATACTACACGGTCCAGTGGAAGACCATTCATTAATATTCGTTAACAATGAATTATTAACATTAATTCATTAATAATCAGACGGTCCAATGCTGACAGTTTATGACAGATTTTCTCACTCATAGTGAGAAATGAAGCTCTGTGCTTTAATAAACGAATAAACGAGTGACTGAATGAATGACATCGCGGGCCAGTGTGAACTGAAACGCCTGATCCATATATTGTTTTATTGTTATTTTATTGTTTCGTGCTGAGCATCAGCATGTTCACGTGCTGAAGCAGCTTTACTCGACACTCGATTCAGCAAAACGAAGTGAACTTCGAAGTGAGAAAACTGTAACGCAAAACAAGAAACAATTCTGTAAGACAAATAAATCGGCTGTAGTGAAAGAAACTTTTAAAAATGGAAAAATTGCCACTGTTTCTCTGCACATTCGCTTGTTTATTCTGTAACCCTGACGATACGGTTCACTGTTCTGTTAGAAAGATATACGTCACTCATCCCAGTTAGCTGGCTAGCTTGTTGCTAACCAAAGACGTCCATGTTTTTTTTTATTCTCACTTTGTAGCTCGAATGCGCGGAGGTCGAAAATAACGTCATTTCGGAACTGAAAGGGGAACTGAAGAAACGTCGGACCACACGCGCCGCAGGATTTGCTCCGAGGAATCCTTCGAGACAATCGCTTCTTTACGACATCATACCTGATTTGCATCGAATGGAGAAAACCCTGTATTTAAATGTCGCTTGTTGATGAATTCGCAGATCCGCGTTGCGTATTGACGTAGAACATGAGCGCTTTCTCGCGTGCTAGTGTGAAAGTACGGTGACGCCAAGCGAAAACTTCATTTTAAAGTATGCTAGTAGTGGAACGAAGTCAGAAATGATTTTTTTTTTTAAAAAAAGAGATAATACAAATTTAAGATTTTTGCTGGTGAAATCTGCCAGTGTTCCTTGAACAGAAGACGCTGAACACGTCCCTCCCTCCCTCCGCCGATCTGTCTCTCTCACACGGCGTCAGATTTGCATGAGGAAAGACGGTCTCAGTGTTCAACTCCGAACTGCCACAACAGGCCGGCTCGACGGCTCGCAGCCAGTGATTGATGTGAGAGATACCCATCCCCCTACACTCGTTCAGCCCGGCTCTGTCTGTACATCTGTCTATCTACCCTCCCTCCCTCCCTCTTCCCGTCTCGTTCTGCTGCCACTCTGATGTTATCTCTACGTCTGTGTGTCTGTAGGCAGATGACGCAGTGTCTGACCGAATCCAGACAAAGAGACAAACTCATCAGCCGACCGACAACGGCAGAAAGGGTCCGAGTCGCACCAGGGCAGAGAGTTTGAGCGAGGGAGAGGAGGGGGTTACAAACAAAACACACAAAAGAGACGGAGTATGCCAAAACTTTAAACACCGAGCTATGGGGTGGCCTTGAATTCACAGCACCCACCTCTCAACACTCCCCCAGGACTGACTGAAAACACACACACACACACAAGACAGGAAATGTTTGCATGGGTGGAGGCCCTTGTACCCTGTGTTGGTGTGAACACTTTAGATCGCTTTCTAGAGGAAATGAAATGAGCTTAATGTCTGTATCAGCTGATCGTCTGTGTGAGTTCAGCGCTCTTTTAATATTACTCATCACTCTATAGGAGTCTGGGCTACAGTGTGTGTCCTCCATTTCAGATTACAGGGCGAAGATCCTCTAACGATAGACCTGTGATTAAAAAAAAGGGACTACGTACAGTACAGCGCTGCTTATGCCATCGATCGGAAATCAGCTCGTTCTCATATAAACACAGACGTGAGCTCGAGATAACAAGGATCTTTTTTTTAGCATGTTTCATTCACGTTTCGTCGCCGCTGTTAGCGCATTCGTAGCTGTCCTGTGAGTTTGGCATCATCCAACGCCGTCCTCCTATTGGTCGCTCTTAGACGAGCGTCATAGCAGCGTTCACACTCTGAGATTTTAATGACGAATTTCACACGCAGGCAAAACTGGTCTCTATTAAATCGGCCGTCGATGACATCAACACATCATATTAAAGCCCAATCTCAAACTCGTGACCCGAGAATTCTTTTATGATGTGTTTACACCATCCAAACAGAGCAACAACACAAGATAGCTTTAAAAAAAATGAAAAAAAAAATCCAGAATCGGGAATAATTTTAAAGTTCCCGTGAACACGGCTAGTTCGAGGGTGCCATTACTTTAATCGTGCTGAAACGCGGATAGAAAGTTGCGTGCTAACTTCGTCAGATGACTTCGAAATACAACAGAAACGCAACGAAGGTACGTAGTTTCTACAACACTATTACGTTACACTCTGTGTAGTGAGCGCTTACAGTGAACAGGAAGCCATCTTGGAAGTCAAGACGGAAGATTTAACGCACGAATCATGGATAAGAAATGTAAAATTTAGCTAAATATCAGCGAAAAGGAAACATTCCTCTGGCTAAATAAATAAAAATGTATCTAAAACATTCAATCATAAGATAAAAAAACTTCTAAATCCTGCAGAAAAAAGGAGATCATTCCTGCCATACTGTTTTTTTTTTAAACGGTAAAACCGTTATTTAAGACCGGGACGATTCTGTGATCGCTCTGTTTGACCAATCGGTGATCTGCACGATTTCTAGCTCCGCCCACACATCCGTGGTTCAGTTCTCTCTGAATTTGTTAAGCAAATGTCAGATGCAAAAGAGCAGAAAAGCCTTTCAGGATGAGCTGTTAATAAGAAAATGGCCTCCGTCTGAAAACAAAGCATGGAAGATGAAGCGTGTATCTGTGGTCACGAACTCTCATCGTTTACGCCGCTGCGATGTGAAATTCTGGACTCTGATTGGTCGGGAGGTGTTGATTCATTTTCTATACCTGCAAACCACAGGTTTATATTAACGCACTGGTTCTAATGCTTTATCATTTCTGTAGTAACGGTTCATTCACAGTTCGGGAATTGGATCAAATGTGTAAGGAGATGTTTATTTTACGATTGTGGAAGGAGTCTCCAGCGTCAGTCAGAGGTAAAGCTGTAACGAAGTTTTCTGACAGCTTCGGCACAGGGGAGTTTACGCATTTTGTGGTTTCTCTGTAATGTATGTGAGAACAGGAACTGTCCGTCCTGTTTCGCAGAAGTTCCACGAGGTTAAATGTAACTATAAATGGATAAGTATGATGTGACACTCAGTAATAAATTTATATATATACATATATATGTATATATCATTGGCAAATTGCTGTTGCGTGCTGTTATAGGAAAATAACCAGCTTCAGGACAGTAACAGTGACTCTGCTTCGTCTCACCACGCCGTCGTCGATTATTTTCTTACAGCAGCATGACACAGCGTTTTATTACTTTTAAACACATAAAACAGCCAAGTGAAAGGAGACGAAGCAGTTTAACATTTCTACCGAAAGTCAGAACTATGATGAGAACAAAAACCAGTTCCCACTGATAGGAAAACGTCATGGTGTTATTAGTGTTGGCTCTAGCATCAGGATTTTTGTGTCTAGAATTAAAAAAAAGGAAAAAAAAAATCTATCTGGTTGTATAGATCTGCACTGAGAGCTTACAGTGAGTCAGGAGGAGTTCAGATCTGCTTTAGGAAGCACGTTAGCCATTGCTCATAGTGTTTCTCTGTTAAAATTTCTCGGTTTTGGATAAAAGAGGACGTGTGTGATGTCGACTGATACGACATGCTACTGTAAAGCTGGTCCTTTAGATCAGAAGAAATGAAATAAACCTATCAAAACTATAGAGGTTACCATTACGGTGAACTAACAGACATGTGATATCTCAAAAATTAAAACTACTTTTGCATCAGCAAACGACAGATTCGATTTTGTTTCAGTTTTGGGTTGACTGTAGCTCTCGGCTGTAGCCTTCCACGGGTTTTATCTCTTATACACCAACTTCATGGCGTGAGAGATTTTGCTCTAAAGCCCGTGCGAGTAAAATCTCTCATCGCATTTTTGGCATGACTCGGTCGCAGAAGCTCGCAGGGAATCTCAGTTAGTGTCAGATCGAGATAGACGATCTGCAGAGCAGCACCGATAACGCGTGTTTTTATGCTAATGGTGTTTCACGTCAAATAAAAAAAAATAATAATAATTTGGTGGTTTGGTGTCAATAATGTCCGAAGCACTCATTTAGGTGGACGTGAGGAACAAATGTGTACATTTTTACTCCAAGTTCACCTCCAATTCTGAATCCTAAAACCTGTAATAAAAAGTTTATAGTGAACTTGACGCATTTCAAATGTGGTTTAGAAAAAATTCAACTCGAAACGTCTGCTGTTTTTTCTGAAGGCCCAAACGTCTGAGTCGACATAGTCGACATTCGTCAAACTCTCACACTGCTTCTAGCCTCAGTAGAATAAATAATAAAAAAAATAAAATAGAATAAATGGATAAGAGAATATGCTGTTATTTAAAATATATATATATACACACACACACACACACACACACACATATATGTGTGTGTGTGTGTGTGTGTGTGTGTGTAATGGTTGATGTGGTGAGGTTTTCTGTAAGGAGATGTTTAACATTTATGGAAGGAGTCTCCAGTGTCAGAGGTAAAGCTGTAACTTTCCGACATCTTCAGGTCAGACAAGTTTACGCTCTTTTTCCGGTTTCTCGGGAACGCGGCGAGCTGCGTTTTCCGTCTCTTATTAACTTCAAGAGAGAGGAAAAAAATTGAGGCTGGTGAGGTCAGGACTGTTTATAGCTGCTATAACGTAAGTGAGAACTCGTTTCCTCAACGTTCAATGTAACTATAAAATGATAATGAATGACACGTTATACTTTTTAATTAATAAAGAACTGTAATAGTTGTCGAATCAGTGCGGCGTAAGAGGAATAAAACACTCGGGGCGTGCCGTTATCGGAAAAGAATCAACTCCTGGGTGGTAACAGTAACTTCATCACATCGGTCTGTCCTTAAAAGGTTTTATTCCTTGTGTGTGTGTGTGTGTGTGTGTGTGTGTGTGTGTGTATGTATGTGTGTATTCCTCCAACTCTATATGTGAAACCAATCCAGTCCAAATAAAGCTTTAGACTTATCTATGATATCTTTCATATCTACGGTTCAAGATTCAACACTTTATTTGGACGAGTCCTTTTCTTTCCAGTGTGTGTGTGTGTGTGTGTGTGTGTGTGTGTGTGTGTGAGAGAGAGAGAGAGACACACAAAATCATAAAATAAAGTAGTTAACACCGAAATAAATCTCTCCTAAACATGTATGAACAACAGGAAAATGAATTAATAGTTGATTTTTTAGTTCTTGGTCCTAAGCCATGGGAAATGATTTGTTCTCTCAGTAAACATTTCATGTGTGTCTTCCTTTTCCTGAGAGTTTGATCATTAATTACAGAATTAGACAGGATATAAAATGTAGAAATATAAAGTTAGTATTGTCTGAGTGCTACAGAAACACACACAGGGCTCCAGGGAGGTGAAGATGAGGGTTAGGAGGAAAGGCACCATGTCCAGGAGGTAAAGAAAGATGTTTACTCTGTAAAGAAGTGAATATGTTTACAATACCTGAGATACCTACAATTCACTTTGAAAGGGTTGGTCTGTTTTCGTCTTGACATATTATCATTCCCCAGCTGCAAAGAAAAAATCCAGCCTCCTCCTCCTTCTTCCTCTCTTCCTCTTCGACCACAGACAAGTCGATTAAGTCGATTATGTTTTGATCCAGATGCGAATCCAATCAGTCTTTTCCAGGAGACTGTGAAGAAAAGCAGAAGCCAAGGGAAAGGCAGAGCTCAGCGCCTGATGAACACAACACTGACAACACTGACCCAGCAGCCTGCCTCATCTCATTTCACCGAATAAAGGCGGAAAACTCCTCCCAAGCGACACCTCTCACGGCTCATTTTCACCCTCATCCTGTTCAGACGTTTATCATCTACATTTCACCTCATTTTCGAGTCAAAAAACAACCTAAAACAACCTAAAAATGCCGGTTCTGGTCGCAGATGTTCCTCACTGAGAAGCTCCGAGGCGCTCTGCGGAGAGCGAGCGCCGCCATTCACTGCTGTTTTCGTTTCCCGAAATGCATTGTGGGATACCTAGCAGACGCCATATTAGCCGCCGTTGTGATACGTCGACGCGTCCGCCATGTTGGAAAGGTCAGCATGTCATCGCAAGTCGACTGAAAAACATGAATCTGCCTTTTTAATTTAACTGATTGTTTTTTAATACAGTTTACTTTGTTATAGAATTTATACATTTATAGTCTTTATACATAGACTACATACATAAATGCAGTGTTTAAACTGCTTGAAAAGTGGATAATCTTGGACAGAAATTAGCATTAAATAATAATCATCATTAAATCATAAGACACAGCTACTAGTCTTGAACAAGATTTTTATCTTGTTTATCTTGATTTTTATCTTTACATTGTAAAATGTTGACACATTTTAATCTCTTACACATTTTTAAAAAAAATAATTATAATAATACGGTAATAATAATATATCAAGATTGAAAGATCCCAAGGCTTATTGTTTATTTCTATATATCAGGAATCGGTAATGAACAGATTCAATGAGAACAAATAAAATCACAAAATGTAATATTCATGTACAATTATCATATACAACAACATATTCATCATAATTTGATCAAATGAAATAAGTTCTTCGAAAGCTAGCGGCTAGTATGGCAGACTTTAAGCTAATCTTAGCAATCATGAGTTACATCATCGTGATAAACAGAGCAAACTCAGTCACAAATCTACAAATGAATCTGTCAAACTTCACTAAAAAATATTAAGAATGTTATCTATGAACTGTCACCATGTTAAAGAGACTCTAACCAATAATAAACAGAAATAAACTGTAAACTCTGCTGGCTAGAAGCTAATGCTGCTCCAGTATCTCTCAGAAAATAAAAACATATTTGTGGGAAAAGTGATTTCTTTTCCTTTTATTTTGTGATATTATCAATCTGTACATCTAAATGATGTACAGTGTGTCGACATTTTGAGAGAAAAATCATAATTTGAGCTCAAAGGGAGATCATATTTGGTATATTGTACAGTTGACCCCTTCAAGATGGCGCCGCTCTTCATCTCTATGGAAACGAGCGTTTTGCGTTAGCATTAGCATTTGATTCTTTCGTCTAAATAATAACAAAATTAAAAATAAAGTGGTTAATACGCAACAAAATTTCTGTTAAACCTGTGTATAAACAGTTAGGACACTAATGAAGACTCGATGTTATTAGAAGTCATAGTTGTATGATGTTATAAACATTAATATTTTAACTATGTAGCATTTGCATGCATTAATGGCTCACTAAATAACGAATTTTCACAAAATGTGAAGTAAACATTATTTTCAACACCCACATATAAAAAAATAACACCATTTAAAAAAATTAATACACAATAGTTTGGTGCTTTGGGGATAAATAACATTTTGTATGCAGTTTTAGAAAATATTCAATGTGTTTTTCCAACTTTAGCCACTAGAGGTCGCACACAATCACTGTGTGATTGACTTGTTTATACTCTTAAAGATTTTAAACCTTTTTTTTAATGATTGTTAAAACCTAATTATTTTAATCAGATCTGATATCTGACTGACATATGATCAGACTGCATTTTAGCTGTATTTTTAAACAAATATTCAAAAAGAGTTGGAAAGAGCATGCTCAAAAAGGTTGATTTATAAACATGGTTAAAAACCATAGTCAGATGGATGCAGAATTCCAAGCAAAATTGCAGAAAACAGACCTTTTTATGGCTTCAGGGACATTTTAACATGACTATAAGCAATAAGTCAGCCCTAACTGGTTGTTTCATGACACAAACCTGCTGCGAGAGAAACCGTTAAGCAAATACACACGTCTCAGAACTAGTGAAATCAAAGAGAAACTCCACCCTGAAACACTTTAAATATGTTTATACTGAAATATCTGTGATGTGTTTAGCGATTCTGCTGCTACTTTGTTGGTTGTTGGTGTATTTTCATTCTTCCTGTGAGATTTCGGAGGTTGTGTGTTACTCTGAAGTCACAGGAGGACTTTTTTATCTGGAGAAAACATTTCAAAGATCTCAGACATCAAGAACAGAACAGAATCAGCTCGGCTGGTTAGCGATCTATGACATGATGAATACGAAGGCGATGTTGTTGACGGCGGTATCAGCGTGAATGTTGACGTTTTGGAAGCTGATCTGTTTGAGCAGAGTGCAGAGATGAGGAGGTGAGAGAGCTAGACAGACTAAAACACTAAAGCGCCGCTGCATCGCTCTCTTTAGGTAGAGATGAGGCGAGGGCCGAATCCCACTGCACCGCTGTCAGCAGGTCGTCGAACGGCATTGTGGGTAATGTAGGAACCAAAGTGAAAACATGTTTGTGAAAGAAGTTTAAACTAAAAAAGTCTTCTCGAAATTTCATTACAGAGAAAATCACGTTAGCCGCTGAGCATCACTTGTTAATTATAAGGACTGATATGCAAATCATGAAGGGTGGAAAAAAGAAAACTGGACCAAATACAGAGTAAAAGCACATGTATTTAAATGAAAATAATTTTAAATCTAAATCATTTTAAATCTGGATTCAAGTTAAATAGAGATTTCGGAGTAGAGTGTCATCACTGTTTGATTGCGTTTATGTGATTTCACTGATAAATAAATGAATTTAACATTCAACATCCTGAAAAGAATCGGAATGAATGTAAAGGAGAGTAAGGAATAGTTAATGTTATGCTACATATTGCGAATAATTCATGTGAACAATTAGATATATAAATTTATTATATATATATATATATATATATATATATATATATATATATTTATATATATTCCATCTGGTTAGTCAGTGGTGCTCCTTTGGTAATTTAAGTGCTTAATTTATTGAGTTTTTTAACAGAAAAACTGTGGATTAAAAATAAATGGATAAAAACTTATCATCCTTAGATTTCTTGAGTTTCATTAAAAATTCAGAAGGTTTTACAAACATCCAAAAGCTCCATTTCTAAATCCTTACTATTTTCAAGCACTTCTTCTGTTTCTCTTCTTCTATACGGACTTCAGGTTCAGACGTCATCCTCTGGCTCGATCCTCCGTCATCACGGCGTCATCCTCCAGCTTGCTGAACCTTTTCTCAGAGCCTCGCCCGGCTTATACGTCAAGTTTTTCAAGAATTAGACAAAGCACTAAAGACTTTAAACCACTCTGTCCCATGTTGTAACAAAACCTGCAAAATATCTATACAAATGTAGGAAGAAATAATGCTGATCATTTCCCCCCAGAGTTAACCGCAGTGTCGTTAAGTCATGAAGTAATTGTGGATGTAGTAAAAGATAAGCGAAACACAAAGCTGATGTAGGACACGTGGACTTTCCATGAAGAACTTTTCTCTGAAACGTCCTGTTTCTCTAGAAACCTTGCGTACTTCACTTAACTTTTAACATTTTATAGTAAATGTAGTAAAAAGTAATAGTATTACACAGAGTTTCAGAGAAAGTGCATGCTTATTTTTTAACATTTATTATATTATTACGTATGTTGGTGTTATTATTATTATTATTATTATTACTACTACTACTACTAATACTGAAGCACATAATTACATATAAGCAAATGTAAGTCAAGCAAATAAAGTTTAATAAAACAGCTAAAAGCTGTTCAGTAGAAATTTAGTTTGGTTCAGTTTTAAGATCTGACATAAATGTGTACTTTTGTAAAAAAAAAAAAAAAATTGTATATATATATATATGTGTGGTTAAGACTTTCCTTTTTACTCAGGCTTTTGGCCTTTTGGCCGGGTAACTCTATATGCCTCGTAATATGCTGTTTTATTTCATTTCATTTCATTTCACATCATGTTTTTTCATTCTTTTGTATCCGTCATGTTTTGCTATTGACTTATTGGCTGTCTTTCTCACTTGTAAACTTTATTTTCTTTATGATCACCAATCAGGATTACGTTCATCTCAAAATGCATTTCCTTTCATGCAAATAATTTGATATGTTTTACTCTTTATATTTCTGTAAACCACTTTGGGCTTCATTATGTAGTTTTATTATGTATGAGAAGTGCTATATAAATAAAGTTTGTTAGAATAGCTTATTTTAGTAAGACTTCAAATGGGTCATTTTGAGCAGAACAGAATAGAATTGTTAATTTTTTTTTTTAAAGAATTGCAATAAAATATGTAAATAAGCTCAAAATTGAAGAGGGCGGGGACAAACAGTACAAGAAACCGGATTCGAGATTACAAAAGCTGATGTGATTTCTACTCAAAGTGCACTTTATTTATTTATTTATTTATTTTTAACTTTATTGAGTTAGTTATAGGTCTTTGTATAGATGCTGAAGTTGGATCAAAGTTCAATTCAATTCAGTTTAATTTGTGTAGCGCTTTTAACAATGGACATAGTCACAATGCAGCTTTACAGAAATAAATATATTCAGGATATGAATTGTAAATGTATGAATTTCTCCTTAATGAGCAAGCCAGAGGAGACAGTGGCGAGGAAAAACTCCCTGAGACGACATGGAAGGTTCAGCACATCAGAACAGACTGAATCCAAGAAGGATAAAGAATAGATAAATAATACATTTTTAAAAAAAAGTAAGATGAAGGCCAAAACTATTTCTACAGTAAATTATATATATTAGAAGAAGATCAAACAATGCTTTTTGACCTTTCATTTTTGTAAGGGCTTCTGAGAAATGTTTTAGTTAATTTCTTTTTTAATTATTTATTTCGATTTTTAAAATATTGTATTTAATTTGAAAGACGTTTATTTCTCTAAAGCTGCTTCGTGACCATGTCCATGATAAAAGTGCTATACAAATAAAATTGAAAAAAAAAAAAAAAAAAAAGCTGAAAGAATTTCTGAATATTGTAAACAGATGAGGAGATTTAAGAAATCTACATTTATGTGTGTAATATTTTTTTTGCCAGTGTTTGAAAGTCAGTGCTTCGGATCCTGAAGCTCAGCTTTAATGACTCTGTAAAGAAGTGCCACAACATGACGGGGTGACGTCATCACTGCCTGCCACGAGGTGAGGTGCGGACCGGAGCACAGCCCGTTCCAGGCGCTGTATCCTTCCGCCGAATGGACACGTAGCGGAATGCTATAAATGCAGCGATGTGGCGAATTTTTTTCTGATGATTGTCTTTCATTACGGATGCTTATCTGTTAAAAGAAATATGGCGTGGCTGGACACTGTGATTATAAGCAGTGATTAAGAGGTTATAAGTGTTTAAAAGAAGGATAGAGTTGTGTGCACGAGACAGGTGGCTGTTAGGGCTTGTTAGATTATCATGATAGCTGATGAAACGAGGCGATTTCTTTCGTCATAAACTTTCTTTTTGGCATAGTCGATATATCTGGGAAATAATCATTATATCTAGTCAACAGTTTTAATTCCACTTTAATGCGTTTGTGACGATTAGTTGAAGTTTAGGGGCAACAGTGAGTGTAACCTTCCGCGCTGAGTAAGAAGTGCTGAGGCTAGGGCCGCCGCCATTTTGAATGTCTGGTCCCTTCCTTCCTCCGTCGCGCATAGAGAGAAGATTGCGGCTGTTTTCTGGTGTCGTTACGGCTGGTGAGTACTCTAGATCGGAAAACAAACAGGGATAAACAACATATCTTGCGATTGCGCCAGGTTAGGGGTGTTGAAACGACTCGAAATGGCTGCTTTTCAACGGTTGAAGCTGCATAAGGGGTCGGGAAGTGAAGCAGGCTAGCTACATAGGTCGTTAGCTAGATATGCTAGCGTTAGTTAGCAAGACAGCTAGCATAGCATAGCATAGCATAGCATAGCATTACAATTTAACTGCATAGTCAGTCCTGTGCTGTCATTCAGACTCAGGAAGCTAAGCTCGTTTTATTAGTGCTAGGTTGCGTAGAATTGGCTTACTAGCCTCCTAGCTAGCTAGCTAGCATAGACACAGATATGTACATACATATATATAGAGAGATATGATCCAGGTCTGTCCACGTATGCAAACACAACACCTGGTGATAATTCATTCATTCATTTAGCTAGTTCATAGGGTTAACATGTTTGTTTGTTTTTTAATCTTAACTAGTATTAATCTTGTGTTAACTCGCAGCAAAAGGCCTGCTTGTTATCTCCTCTCCAGCAGCTACTAGGAGAGAAAACGCAGCCAAGTTAGCCATCTTCATCTCATCAATTCTGCACAAAAACAACAGCAAGAAGTGATTTGTTGTTTCTGTCACATTAAAAAGAGCTGTTTAGCGTGTTGGCATGAATCCATGGACCCCAGAATGAGCTTTAAAAACTGGTGTATAGTCATGCTTCTCATCCTGTGTAGTAGTATTACTATTAATAATAATAATAATAATAATAATAATAATAATAATAATAATATTATTATCATCGTAAGTTGTTCAGGCTTATGGAATGTGATCTGAACAGACAGAAGAATAAAAGAATGCAAGAGGACGAATGTTTTAAAGTGATAATTTAACGTGTGTTTCTATTAAACATATGGCAAAAAAAAAAGAAAAGAAAAACCCCAGACGGAGAGGAAGCTGGTTTGTATCGCAAGCCAGTTGTGGTTTTATTTATTTATTTATTTATTTATTAAAAAGGTGCTCAGTTTACTTCGCACACCGGGTGTATCAGGAAGCTCAGCGAACAGGGTTTAAGTAGGAAGTGTGAGTTAATAAATGGAGAATGAAGTTAAAATCCAACCTGAATGACTTTATAGTAAATAACATGATCTTCAACGCAGGTCCAGATATCCCGAGTTTAAACTTCCGCGGTCCGTTTTCGCCTTGGTTTAACCGCTTTAAGATTACCCACAATGCCTTTCGACGACCTGCTCATAGTGGTGCGGTGCGATTTAGCCCTCGCGTCATTCATCTGTACCTAAATCGGGTGATGCGGCGGCGCTTTAGTGCTCGTCTGTTCCGGCTCCGTCACCTCCTCGTCTGTACACTTCGCTCAAAACGATCAGCTTCCAAAGCATCAACTAACAGCACTCGTCATCTCGTAGATCGCCGACAAGCCATTGCCGCATTGCATTCTGGGACTTTGAGTCCAGAGTTTACACCAACGCCTGTGCCGGATTTCTCGTTAATGAAGTGTAATGTTAATAAAACGTCACTGGAAAAATGAAGTGTGTGTCAAGAAAAGACGCTTTTTGTTCTAGGAGCTAACGGCGAGACCGGATCGTTAATCGTTATCCAGCACGTTTGAGATTGTTAAAAATGTTTCAGTCTTACTAAATGGCTTCATAACAGCGCTAGCGATAATAACGTACTCCCTGCGTGACGTTAGAGCGACGCCGAACCGCTGTCTTCTCACAGGAATAACGGAAACGCAGCGCCGGAATCGCTAGACACGTTCGACTTTTATTCAGGGTAAACAGATTTAATGTGCTGCAGGCTGGAGGTTTCCTTTAATGTGGTGGTGGTTTTTGTCTGAGACTTGAAATAAACCCCTTTCAGTTTCTGATCGTGTGGGAACCTGTGATTGCGTGACGCCCACAGAGTTGTGGAAGTAGAAATGAATGGCAGGAAGTCGTTGTCACTTGAGTTTATTCTCAGAGAACTCGCAAGTTCTAGTTTGACGTGCTTTAGACCGTGAACGCACTCGATTAGCTCTATTTGCCTCTACCCATGATCCTCCGCGGTCGAGTCGTCGTTACCGCTGCCGAGCGCGCCGTGTTGTGCTCTCAGGGGAAATTAATTAACGTTCAGACAGTTGCTAGAACTCGCCACATGATGTCATAGGCTCATTTGCATATTATCATCGTGATCGTGTGGTGTCGAAACGTGTTGCGTGAAGAAGGAAGCTTTTCTGAAGACGCTCAGAGTAGAACTTGGTTTCATCAGAATTTGAAGCGATGAGGAAAATTACAGAAAGTCGTCGTCTTTGGTTACGGCACCGTAAACGATTTGTCAAGGCTGTATTTTACAAAAATACGATCTTTTTTTAAAATATTTATTTATTTATTAATTTTTTTATTTATTATTATTTTTTTTTAAAAGAACGCAGACAGATGAAGCCGTGATGGCGAGGAGTCGGGAAACGGACACGAAGGAAATGGTTACAGAGGGAATAACTCACTTTTATTACGGTCAATAATATCGTCAAGAACAGAGAATGGGTGGGGAAAAAAAGGGCGTGGGTGGAATGAACAGTGGGAACCACGGCGATTGTCGGGAACCACGGCGATGAGCGAGCGGTTGTCGGGAACCACGGCGATGAGCGAGCGAGCGGTCGCCGGGAACCACGGCGATGAGCGAGCGAGCGGTCGCCGGGAACCACGGCGATGAGCGAGCGGTTGTTGGGGAAAATCCTGAACAGTGATTGGTTGTTGGGAACGATGGTGATCTGTGATTGGTAGCTGCGAGAGACGTATTGAATTCAGGACAGTTGCTAACGTCGGCTCAAAAAATCACTAAGAAGGAGCTAAAAAGTCAACAAATCGAGCGTCAGGGTCGCTAAGTTGGTGACACTGTTCACCACCTGTGCAGAGTTTAGTTTACATTTCCACCCAGGTACAGTGTGAGCTGGTACGTGTGGGAGGAGCTAAAAATAATGCAGAACTATGATTGGCTAATCTTTTGCACGCAGTCGTCCTGATGGTGTCTGACTGGAGCTCCTCCACCTACACAAACATGTTAATGAATAGGTGAGCGTAGCGTCCGCCACAGTTTCTCACTCGTCTCAGAAATTCTGTTCCTGGAACTTTTATGAGGCGACATCATCATTTTAAACACCAGTTCAACATTTCTGGTTTTATTTTTATTCATTTTCACCCATTATCACTTCGTAGCTTCTTAAAATCCTCTTCTAGTTAGGACGAGAAAGACGTCTGAGATTCATCCACAGGAAAATGCAGGACCGCCTGTGAGTGTTTTTTAACGTCATATGGTTATATTCGTCCTCAAACCCCTCTGTATCTTTAAGTGGGATTGAAAGTATTGGCACCCTTAGCTATGCATGACTGGATATTTAGTGAAACTTTGCTCTTCTTTATTGTCACTAAACGTTCGTTTTGTTGTTATATTTGAGTTAAACGCGAACTCGCAGGCTCTCGTGCTGAAGCGTTCACTCTGAGACAAACACAGCGCACTTTTATTTGAATTTTGAGCACCACTATCCGGATTCGCTGTTCGATTTAGAAACTCTAAACCTGGAGACGGGCTTTTAAGACAGCACTCGTGTGATTTTTGCTTAATCTTTCAAGCTTGCGAAAAGTCAGCTTGCTCACTCTGAGGCCGTCAGAGTCGCGTATCGGTACTCAGTACTCGGAGCTCCGATGTCAGAAAATAGAGGAATGAATTACGGGAAACGGTTACATGCTTTGAATCGGCGTCATTGATGAAGCAGGATCTCGTGTGTGCCGCGAGAAACCAGCGTTCAGTGCCGTGTTTGCGAATCGCGAATATCTGCGTGTTTTTCCGCAACAGTTTATTTTTTATTTTTTTTCCTGCTTCTTGATCAGAAAGGCCTTTGTTCCACTAAACCCACAGAAGCTCTGAAATGTCAGCTCTCCTGTTCCTTGCGATGAGACGTGCACCGTGGCGCGAACAAACTTTCTGCAATGTGGAACAACACATTTCTGATTAATTACCTCTCTCCTGTTGCTATGCTACGAGGCGGGGGAAGAAACATCCTCCCGCTTTCTGATGAATAGGAACACCAGTGAAATCGCTGAGATTATCCCTCAAAAACAAGACGTGTTGGATGAGTCGGGTGCCGTGATGTCACCATAAACAAGGGCGTGGCTTATTTGATGGACAGCTTGTCATAATGCCCATCATCATTGTGTCTATCCTCGCGATACGAGTCGAAGAATTCAAGGCCGCGTCCCAAACTGCATAATAAGCGAGCAGAATATTAAGTGCTACGTAGTATGCCTAAATACGAGCGATTTCATTTAGCTAGCTCACTAACTCCAGCTATTTATCAAAAATACAGTAAGGCAAAAAAAAAAAATCATGTTTTTATTACCGGTTTTGTGATTCGTTGTCTTTGTCTTTCTCAGACATCGTAGATTTTTTGTCTAGTCCGCGTATTTTGTCAAAAAACCAGAAAGAAATGCGCAAACACCTCCCTTTAGCGTGTAGCTGGATATCATGAGCTCTAGCTAAACAATTTTACAACTGGGCAATGATGCAAATTCCACAACATTAATAAATGTAAATCACAAACTTAACGCTTCATGCCTCACCTGTTCACTAAGAAAAAAAAAGCTTATCATTGTTTTCAGTCCTTTTTTCCTTTTATAGTATAATTTTAGACTCTCAAACTCTCCGACTGGCTACAGCTCCTGCCTGTCACTCTGTATCTGGACTTGTTTTGTGCCTGAAGTTTTTGATCGCCATGTCAGAGTTGGCGTTTGACATAATCGTACAAATTTCCCGCAAATCCCAGATGAAATAGAGCTGGAAAAACACCAAACTGTGGATCGAGAAACACTCTCCGAGTAATTTGTTTGTCCCTGGGCTCAATTATATACGAATAATTTTCAATAGTCAGTCAGATGCACTGTAGCTTTAGCGTAGTGCCTCTAGCGTTGGGAGGTTCGCAGCGATCGACAGCCAATCAGGCGCGAGAGTGTGAGAGTAAACAATCCAAATGTGAATCAGAGAAACAAAACACTGCTTTATTTTAATTCTTTTATTGTAGGTTTTGCTTCTTTTATTTATTTATTTATTTATTTATTTATTTTACCCCCTGATCGCAGCATTCACTCACTCGTTCATCTTGTTTGCAGTTTATTTATGGAATTAGACGTGAGCTTTAATGTGGTCACGTCGTTTTCTCCCGGGGTTCCTCGGCGCCGAATTGGACAGTACGGAGCGTGTTTCTAGGATGCCTACGGGATTCTTTTGTTGTGTTTTTTTTTTTTTTTCCCCCCGTCAGCCGGTTGCTAGGATCATCCTTCCAGCGTCCGGGCCTTTAATCCTACAGAGGCACGAGAGAGAGAGAGAGAGAGAGAGAGAGAGAGAGGAAAGAAGCTCAGGTGAACGATAGAGACGTGATGTGCTGTTCGTTGTTCATATACGAAGTCAGTCAGGAGGTTCGCAGGAGAACCCACAGATGTACTCCGAGCGTAAACCTGACCTTCACGAGGACAACCTGCTGCTCTTAAGTAGAAATTTTTTGCCGCCTGTCGTCACCCAAATCCACCTTTTGTGTTCTGTTGATTTAAAAAAAAAAAAAAATTTCTAATTTAAACCGGATTTATCGTCGCAAGTTCTCCTGATCCTGCACGCACGCCGATATTATTCGGATCTCTTAACGGTGTAAAGAAATGTTCCTATCCGATTGCTGAAGCTGTTTTTATTTTAGTAACTGTTTAGAGAAAGCCGCTGGGCGAATTAGACACACGAAGGTGTGGCTCTTTGAGTCACTGGCTCACCATGATGTCTTGGTAGTAAACGTTAAATCGTTTCTAAGCAACACTTTCAGATCAGGAAGTAGATACACCATCTCGTGCTCTCTCTCTCTCTCTCTCTCTCTCTCTCTCTCTTTCTCTCTCTCTCTCTGTGTTTGTTTGTTTTTTTTCCCTTAACAGTGTGTTGTCCAGTGTGATAGATGAAGAAAACCAGACGTTTCAGGAACGCACTCGATCAGTATCCTGAATTCTTTGATGTCAGATATATATATATATATATTTATATAATATTCACGCATTACATCATTACATAAGTTATTACTCGGCTTCCCCTTTAAATTGTTGTTTGCGGTCGACTCGGTATCGAATAGGAAGTTTATTTTTCCTCTCATGTTTTGCCTTTGAGAAGAGGATTCTTTGGCGATCCTTCTGGAGAAGCTTCTCCCAAAGCTGTTTTATTTCTGAGGATTTTTTTTAAAACAGCCGTACAAATGGGTGGAAAAGTTAAAAAGCAACTTACCTGGGAACTTACGCTCGTACTTCGCCGTGCTTCGGTGTCCGATACATCACGTGTACCGTCAGGCGTTCACGCCGTGACGCTTTAATCATCTGTACGTGATATTGTTGCTCAGGAGCGTTTTAAAATATGAAAATTCATTCCACGCTCTCTCTCTATCAGCACAGGTTTAATTTATCCTTGTTTATTTAAACGTGTATAACAGTGTTTTATTTATCCATTAGCATCGTACACGTAACATTTTATTCCTAATGAAACCAATTCAGTTCAACTGAGCAGTTAAACAAGAACTAGTCCCGAATCTCTTTAAGTACTCGATGATAATTGTTTCAGAAAGATTTGGAGAATTAGTGGTCACTGTAATTCAATTTAAAAATATCATCCTACAGTCCAATTAGAAGTTTGTTACTAAGCAGTAGGAACTTGGACAACTATTTTTTGTTGAAAGCACGCAGGAAAAACGTATTCGCAGCACCTCAGGTGTTCGAGTAGAAAAGTTACCTTTAGTGCTGAAGCATTAATGATTCCTTGACGCCTGTAAATGAAAAAGTTCAAATCTGTAATGTTTTGGGCTTCTGAGTGGCGTGACAGAAAGGTTTGTGATTATCTGTGCTTTCTGTGTGGGTGTGGCTTTCTCTCTCTCTCTCTCTTTCTCTTTCTCTCTCTCTCGCGCGCGCTCTCGCTCTCATGTCAGTCATTAGCCGATCGCGGGCGTCTGTGAGCTCATGTATGCGGAAGAGGGCGGATAGCGCTTTCCTCCGAGCGTGTTAGCGCAGCCTGAGCAGCAGATGCGGTTGGCTGGATTCACGTGTCTTCGAAGGATGCACGTGTTAGCCTTCACCTTCTCTGACTGCTGCTGAAGACTAACTTAAGAAGGAAATAAAATGAAAAATCTATATAAATCTATATAAATATGAAAATTCCTCCCTTTCTGAGAGAATCTGTCTAACCTGATAGCTAGTTGCTGGACCAATGAGCTTCCTTCAGGTAAATAATTTAGATAAATACGATTGCGATGTCAGACGCTGCAGTAGACAGCTACAGATCTGCCGCAGAAGCCGAGATGGTTCGTGATTCACGTTTAGAAAAATCGCAGAACTGCAGCCAGATTTTTCTTCTTCATATGTTGAACTGTTCTACGACTTCATATACGTATGATAGTCGTAGAACATCAGTTCACGAACCCGGTCTCATGGTATCTCATGATACGTTTCATCGCTCGATTTGTTAATTAAACGTCTCCCTCGGCGGCCTCCTCCAGCGTCTGAGCGTTCACGCGCTTCCTGTCGTCATCACAGGATAACTTTGAAAAACTTCGGTTCTGCTTTTCTTTCCGTGTTTGCTGCACGATCGAGGCGGCCGAGGAACAAAGTGCCGCCCACGACCTTCTAACAGAATTCATTACTCCTCGGTGTCGCATTTTGAAGAAGATGTCTCAGCGCGCTGGATGATGGGCGACGCGCGAAGTACAGGAAAGCTGCCGATTCGCATCAAAGCGAGTTTTCTTTTGCGGCATCCATTCAGCGATGCTCTTTTCAGCTGTTTTTGCTGAGAGGCAGCACGATGCTGGAAATGTCTTTGTTCAGCAAGTAATCACAGTAGTTTCCCTTCTCTGGCTGTAGCAGCTTAATTAGGTGCTGTGTGAAAGTGCAGAAAGAGCAGCGTTTATCTGTGACGGCAAGCCGTAAAAAGCTCGTGGACGTAGGCTGGAGGAATAAACTTCTGGGATGGTTTTTTTTGGCACCGTATCCACAGTCTGCTGGTGTGACCCTCTTAATCAATGCGCATTTTCTCACCCGGTCCTTCGGTGTAATAAACCAACGGTCTCTAGGCTCGTCAGATCCTCAGCCTAAATCTCGTCGTCCGTCCTGCTCGGGGTCTCTTCAGGTTAAAGTCCACTGGAAACGTTTTTAAATGCTAAAAAAAAAAATTTTACCAAGTAGGTTATAGATCGAAGAACCGTATCTCATTTATATCATTGACTACAATTCAACAATATTTAACGTCTATATATAAAATATAAAACGTCTATCGTGTGCCTGATCAGAACAGCGTGGGGGCGTGTCGGATCACGGTGATTGACAGTGATCTCCATGGCAACTTGCCGACAGTTGCTAGCGATAGACATGATGATGATGATGCTGCACAGTGGGTTCGAGTAAAGGTTGTAACTCGGAATTTCAGAATTCGAAAAAATTAAAAACTAGGGAAAAAACAACAGCAGAAAAACGCTCCAACAACACGGAATTCCGTCTCGGGAAGCCGGGACGATATTCTCAACTCCGAGTTCAGCATATGACGTCGTGTCACAATGGCCGCCCAGACTGTCAACAGGAAATAAAATACAAAATCACTTCACGACTTTAAATCAGTTTGTTTAAATCGACAAGACACTGACCATATGGTTCGCTGATGCGTTTAGAAAATAAACACATCATAAACTTACGGTTATTCATTTTAGCTAGTTGGTTCGTTTCTAAAGACGCTCAAGCTTTCTCGGAGGTTTTTCCCCACGTTGTAGCTCAAAGCTCAAAAACGACGAAATTCCGAGTTAAGTCGAATGCAGCGTAAGGGCTGATCGCGGTTTGTACGAGCTCGATTGCTGCTTCTCTAATTCCAGCTAGTTTATAGCTACACTCATTAGCAAAGCATCGTATTGCCACCGTGAAGGAGAAAAACACCGACACGGCTGATCTGGACAGAAATAAAATAACAAAGCAGCGCCTTTTTGAGGACATTAAGGCAGCTCCGTCAGTTCACGGTTTTATATTTATACATTAACAGGCTCCGATGGCGTATGGATACCGCACAGTGTGTTAAGTAGTCGGAACTACTTTTCAGCGTGTTTCTCCAGCGTTTATAAAGTTCGATGAAAGTCCGTAAAAATAACTCGGGTCAGAATCTCTCTCTCATCCCTTCACCCTTTATTATTAGTTTTTTCAGCCTTAGTTTTAGACGTCGGTTATACGCGGGTTTGTCGTAAAACACGTGTTCTGTTTGTTCTGTTTCTTGTCGCGACCCAGATGTTGTGGATAGACACGAAACCGGAGTTTCTCTGGAGTTTAATAACCAGCGATTTGCTGTTTAAAGACGACTCATGAAACTGTGAAGTAGGTGCTATAAGCATGACGCGAGTCACTTCCTCCGAGTCAGCGCCGTGTCGTACACGTTTGTGATGCAGTCATATAACGTGAACTCGGATACGCTGATTCTCGGCACGTTTTCCCCGCGGTTGTTTAACATCCTCTCCAGCATTCTAGCATCTTTTTTTTTGTTTTTTTTTAAATCATTTCGAGTTTGAGCTCATTGTGGACCTGTGAGCTTTTTTTTTTTATTCTCAGCGCGGCGCTGATCAGGGATTCAAATACAGACTCTGTGTTTATTCTGCGGTCTGGTGTCTGACGTCGAAGCCTTCTTGTGTCCGCGCAGGAGCTCCACATCGAGTAGAAGCAGGTCACTAATGTTACCCAGCCGAGTGCAGAATGTAATCTTAGCGTCACGCATGTGCTCCTTTTAATTTTTAATCGGACTCCAGCGCACTGAAACCTTAGCGCTCGCCTCTGAAGGCTGATGAAGAAGGAATGGAATTTCACATGCACGTTCGCCGTTCATCTGCCGAGTTGTCGTGCTTTCTAAACTAAATAGAATAAACTTCCTTCATACGCAGTTTTTCATACCGTCTCGAATAAACCTCGCGTGATATTAATAATCTGTTTTCGCCTGCATCTCGAATTCTCTTGAAACGCGGCCACGCCGCTTCTCTTTGTTCTTCCGTTTACTAATCGCACTCATCTGTTGCTCAATACCTCCTCAGTTTCCTGTGTACGCATCCTTCGGTTTATAACTCGCACTGCTAGACTCTGTTTAAACGTCATGGCATGGGTGCTAAAACAATGCACCGGATGTAAAAACAAAAAAAAAAACTAAACTAAAAGACGACAAAGGAGAGCTCGCATTAAGTCTGTTTTATTTAACCTTCATCGTTAAGCCCGTAGCGATCCGCCAGCTGTAATTACCAAAACGTTCAGCGAGAAAACGTGACCGGGTGCGTGGACTTAACGTGTATAATTTGAGTTTACTTTGTTTCCCTGTTGGTGTAAAACGAGTGTCGTAGAGCATCGACGCTTTGCCGTGCAGCTATAAGTTGCATCCTGTTACCCAAAATGAAAGGAATCGACTCGGGCATTTACACCAAACATGGTATAAATTGTTGTTTGATTTATTGCTCGTGTTAAACGTCATGGCCGAAAGCTACATTTTTTTTAAACGTACACAAAAATAACAACAGGGTAAACATCCGCATACTGCGGTCTTGCAGTCAGAAGGCCCGTGAGAGAGTGTGAAACACGCCGTCGTCCTGCCGTGCCTCCTGGATACCGCTTCATCGATTGACATCTCGTCCCGTGGCTCTGACGCGGGAAAAGATACACACGTAGCGCATGGCGTGAACACGTTACGTCATTTCAGCAAGGGGGGGGAGAAACACGGAAGCTGATTACAAGTCACCTGTTTGTAGCATTTAATCAGTTCTATAAACTCACTGTGAACGAGTTATTAGCTGTAACTAAGCTCGTTATGAAATTTAAAGCAAATGAGAGAAACTATACGTACACGCGTTAATTTAAGCAATTAAGCTCCCGTTCATGTTTAAAGAGCGACGTTCACGGGTCTATCCGTTCGGCGGCACGTACGAGGGACGCTAAGGTGCATCAGAGAAGGATTTAAATCGTCCAGTTCGATGCAGTCGTTTCCTGATTAGTATCGACGATTCCTGATACCGTTGTCAGTCTTCCCGAGCCTAACGATGGCGCCGATTCTGAGCTCTTCGCTGATCGATCTTCAAATTCCTGAATACGCAAAATAGAACATCACGGCTCGAGTTCGACGTGACTCTTAACGCGCCTGAAAAACGCAGCCGATGCGGAAGAAATCCTCTCAACGTGTCGTTCGGGACCGGCGCCCCGACTTGATACTTAACTTGACATTTATTATATTTATGCAGCTGTAGTCTTTGTGAAAGGGTTAAAGGTTTGTCGTCTGCTCAGACTGTGTGTTGAATTGCAGAGGATGCCAGCTCCGATCAGACTGCGGGAGCTGATCCGGACCATCCGGACGGCTCGGACCCAGGCCGAGGAGCGAGAGATGATCCAGAAAGAATGCGCAGCGATCCGATCGTCCTTCAGAGAAGAAGACAACACTTACCGCTGTAGGAACGTGGCCAAGCTGCTGTACATGCACATGTTGGGTTATCCGGCACATTTCGGGCAGGTAAAAGGATGGATAAATAAATAAATACATACATATCCACTGTTGCAGATTGACGCTGGTCTAGGAATTTTATTTTTCATGTCTTTATGTTCTATATGTGCTCACTACGTGGGGTGTAACATTATAGGATGCTTGAATATTGTAAATAATTCTTATCTTTGTAGCTGGAATGTCTGAAGCTGATCGCGTCACAGAAGTTCACTGACAAGAGAATAGGGTACCTGGGGGCCATGTTGCTGTTGGACGAGAGGCAGGACGTCCATTTACTAATGACAAACTGCATTAAGAAGTAAGCAACAGACAGGAAGTGAAACGCGAAAGAAAGTGCGTCCGCGCTCCTGCGACTCTGTTCCGCCAGGCACCGCTAAATCTCTCTGTTTCCGTTTGTCCGTTGCAGCGATCTAAATCACAGTACACAGTACGTCCAGGGGCTGGCGCTGTGCACCCTCGGCTGTATGGGCTCCTCAGAAATGTGTCGTGACCTGGCTGGGGAAGTGGAGAAGCTCCTCAAAACGTCAAATTCCTACTTGAGGAAAAAGGTAAGTTTTAACCGCGATCATCAACAACCGGGATTTTTCCATCTGAGCCCGAAAAGAAAAACGAGACGCTCTTCTCCACGCAGGCAGCGCTGTGTGCGGTTCACGTCATCCGGAAGGTTCCGGAGTTGATGGAGATGTTCCTGCCGGCGACGAAGAACCTGCTGAGCGAGAAGAATCACGGTGAGACACGGCTTGCAGCGTTCGTTCAGGTTTTCTCTGATCGTTATTTACGCAGTTTAGTTTAGTTAGTGATAAATGACCAAACTTCTGAATTTCCGTGCATTTTTCTTCTTCTTGTTATTATTATAATAATAATAATAATAATACTAATAATAGGTATAGAAATATCTTTTAAAACAAAAGAAGAGTTTTGTTTTAATTTATTCGCATGCTGCGGTTTGTCGTCACGTACAGCACATGCGTGGAATTCCGTATAAAGTCTGTAATCATGTTTATATCTGCTGATTGGCTCCACAGACTGTAGCTAGCCCAACATTCCCGAGTGTCCTGCCGTAAATAACATCATGTCTTAACTGCGATTAAAGGCGACTGACAGAAAAGATGTTATTTTTTTTGTATTAGAAAATACTCATTTTTTAAAAATTTCAATAGAGTTTGGAAGCAAAGTTATTTCGGTTTATGCGCAGCAGTAACAGAGCTAATAATCTAACAGAAATGACGTATGTGGACTTTGTGTAACAGATCGGGTTGAGTTTATTTGTGAATATTAAAGAATATTAAATCAGTCAGTCACACAGGGGATAAATGGCTAACTTTTTTTTAGGCAAACAGCAGATTTTAAAGCCATTACAAGGCATAGTGTTAAATTGGATAGAGAAGAATATATATATAGTGTGTGAGAGAGAGAGAGAGAGTGAGTGTGTGTGTGAGAGAGAGAGAGAGAGTGAGTGTGTGTGTGTGTGTGTGAGAGAGAGAGAGAGAGAGAGTGTGTGTGTGTGTGTGTGTGTGTGTGTGAGAGAGAGAGAGAGAGAGAGAGAGTGTGTGTGTGTGTGTGTGTGTGTG
>CM074984.1:1912378-1922759 GCA_037576825.1 Pangasius krempfi
AAGAGGAGGTATATGGAGGTAATAAATGAGGATATGAGGCTAGTGGGTGCAAGTGTTGAGGATGCAGAAGATAGGGAGAGGTGGAGACTGATGAGCCGCTGTGGAGACCCCTGAAGGGAAAAGCCAAAAGAAGAAGAAGAAAGAAGAAAGACCCAGCTGACTATTCATCTATACAGATATCCATCAGCTAACGTTGTTGGGAGAGGTTAATGATCATATGCCTGGTCTCTTCTCTTCTCTTCTCTTCTCTCTGTTAACTAGCTTGTCAGTCATTTTTAAGCTACTAAGTTAGCTTTCCTGGCGAACAAAACATGACACCCGGTAGCGATAATATGGATTTTTTTTTGTTCCGTTTACACGTTTTGTAGGTGATGGAGGCCATGTTCAGTTCGTTAATATGTTCAGAATGTACCTTTCAGATCATTTCTGATATACGAACACATTTAAGAGGACGTGTTATCGGACACTTAAACTTATTTTCGGTCTCTGCTCGTTTGAGAAGGTCTCGGTGTAACGTACTTGAAAGAGTTTTACACTCCTGCTTTTAGACAGTTTGGAAAGCGGCGGTGTGCTGATGGGAAATATAGAGTTGGCTGTGCCAGAGTGAAAAGATGCACCTGTTTGTGAACACACCTGTCTCCTGCTTTTCCGATTACAGCAACAGCTGCGAATGCGCATCAAGCTGACGTACAACTACAAAGGCTCTCCCGTTCAAGACATGGCCGAGGTCAACAACTTTCCCCCTCAGTCCTGGCAGTGATTGTGCTGTTCACTCGATCTGTAACACACACACACACACACACACACACACACACACACACACACACACACACATATATATATATACACACACCCCAAGCGAGGGAACTGTGAGCAATGGAGCGCCCTTACTCATCCCTGACTGGCCCCCGTGACATAACTGCACATCGCTGCCCTGGGGTTGCATGGGAAACAGAGGGATCTTCCCTACACACACACACACACACACACACACACACACACACACACGTGCGAGAGAGAGATGGTATGAAAACCATGGTTATGATGACAATGATAAACCCTTTCCCTTTTTTTTTTTTTTTTTTTTTTGTTTGTCTTTTTTTGTCTTTCTGCTTCAGAATTAGCACATCACTTCAATTACCGGCTCGCACACAGGTACTCGGTTTAGTGCACACACACACACACACACACACACACACACACACACACACACACACCCACCCCCTAAGCTAGCCCTGACCCACTTTCTGTCTGTACATGGAGCATACCACTCGATGGTCACTCTGGAGAGGAGCTCAGTTGGAATGAGCATTTGATTTGTCTTGATTTTCATGTTTTTAATCTTTAATATGCTTAATTTTTAAAAATGAAACAAACAAAAAAAAAAAGGTTAAGGAAAAATCTGAGCTTTAAGCACCTTTTTTTTTTTTTTTTTTTTTTTTTTTTGATTCGTGCTGACATTTCAGAGTCGGTTTATATAACAGAGGCATTTCATAAAGAACGATAAAGCTGGCGAGATCAACATTTGAGTCGTCAGCTTTACTTTTAATTAACACGTGATCCGATCTGCAGTCTCCGGTGAAATTCCTAGTGCATGCTTAACGAAGTTTTCCGTAAACGCTTCACTATTCACTACGCTGTAGTCTTCATTACACGTTGCACACCTTTGATTAAACAGTACTATATTTTAATAATTAAAGCGAAAGGTTGGAGTCTGCGATGGTGGAAATCAGGGAGGCTTGTTTTTTTTTTTTTTTTTTTTTTTCCCCCGCGTTCACACTAACTCGCGTCAAAGTGACGGCCGATCGATCGTTTTCCACGAACGTGTACGTGACACGGAGCCGCGGTTTCATCCCCAAGCGACTTTTCGTAGTTCTATGCAAATTAAGTGACGAATCCAAACGATTGGCTCGAGTCGTTCCTCGGACCGTTCCAGTGACGCATGTGGTCCAACGTTTCTTCAGTTCACGACTATACTGTTCGACGTGCAAAAGTAAAAAAAATTAAATAAATAAAATCCTTAAGCGCACTTTGATCATATCCTGTCATATACGACCTCTCATTAAATGTGAAGAGAGACATTACGGGGGAAAATGAAACCTGGAAGGAATCTCGGGAGCCTCTGGGGAGTGTACGTAGCTAGTACAGTTAGCTAGCTTTGCTACTCTAATCTGACAGCGTAACTAGTACGAAGCCGAGCATGTAATGTAATGAAATAAATAAATAAATAAATAAATAAATAAATAAATATTTTAACCCTGATTTTCCTTTTTGTTGAACTAGTTAGCTTTAGGTGGTTTCTATAGCTACTACCGTTTCTCATCGCCGCTTGCGGAAAATAAATCCGAGCGACTTTTCGCCTGTTCGAGTCAACGTAGGTTTGTATAGATGATCAGTTCTTTCACGGCGTTCACGTTAGACACTTATTATCGTTTTTTTTCTCGTGAAGTCGGAACTCCCCGCGTCTCTTTTTTTAGTGTTTCGTGTTTCACGATATTGACCGACATCTGACGTCCTCGACCAAAAGTCTTCGTTAAACATCAGTGCAATTTGGCGACGAGTTGAAACTTTACACTGTATATGAGGTCCATCATGAATGTAGTTACATGCACTGAATTAATTTTTTTGAGGTGATTTTGAAGTAAGGGGAGGAAAAAAAAAAAAAAAAAATCCCGTCGCCTGACTTTAAAGCATCGTGCCTTTTTGCCAGACCGGCTAGAGCCGAACCGATTGATTGGCTGCTTTCTGTAAGCCGGAGGAATCTTTATTTCATTCATGGCGGATATCCAGGATGTGACGTCGGTGTGTGAGGTGTGAAGTGTGAACTTCCCCCCGACTATCTCCTCTTTTTCAGAAGAACATTGAAAGCAGTAACTGAAATACCTCGCGTTTATCTTTTTTTTTTTTTTTCTCTTTTGAAAAAGCATCAAGGTGATATCAAAGCATCTTTGAGGGGGTGAAAACTTTTATGTCCTTGCAAACACGTCACTAACACATCATTCAGTCCTCACTTACACACAGTGGCCAGATAGATTTTTTACAAAATTAAAGTTTGTCTTTTAGTTTGGTGACCAAATCAGAGCTGTAACTTATGTGTATATGGTGAAAGAAAAAGTCTGCGTTCTGTTACTTGATGATTTTTTTTTTTTTTTTTTTTTTTTTTTTCTTCCTGTGATGTCTTGGGGCTTTTTTCTGTACATATTGAGGGCTTTTAAGATGCGTCTATCCTTTTCACCTTTTGCGTTTCTTTTCTTTTTAAACATATTGACCCTTTTCTAATCTAAAATCCTACACAGTAATCAGTCTAATTTAATAACTTCCCTGTTTGATTGTTTATTCTGAAGAAAATGTATTATCTGCTGCCTGTATATTGTATATAACTGTAAAAGATGATGGGGGGGAAAAAAAAAAATCAAAAATCAAATAAACTCCAATTTGAAGACCTGTGGAGATTAGTTAGGGGGCTGTACTTGTATACAAGTGTAAAGAATCAAAGTGCATTTCTTTTCCTTTTGATTTTTTTTTTCCCTTTTTGTTATGCTAATCACGTAGATAGCAGTCAGAATGCCGGGGGTTTGATGCACTACTGAAATGAGGTTTTGCAATATGATGAAGGACCAGATGATGATGACGATGATGATGACGATGATGATGCATGCGCCACATCGCCACAATAACCCTCCTCACGCTAGCTTTGTATTAACGAATCACCTTCAGGTCACTGTTGGCATTGTCATTACTTTTATATGACGTCCAGATATATATATTTTTTCTTTCCCTCCATAAATTAACCTCAGCGAAAGATACACACTGATTTTGTCATGTTAGAGAGAAATTAACAACATGACACTCATTTATTTCTGATTGTTCTGTTCGTACTCTGAGACGCAAGTCTTCGAATACTGGACTGATCGAAGCTGTTACTCTTTCTTAAATACTTCTCTCCATACATTTACTCGTTGAGGTGTACGGCAAAGGGGACTGGAGAGGGGAAAAAAAGACGAGGAGAAATAAAATCAGGCTCTATGCTGCTTTTTAGGCTTGTTCTATTCACTCAGCTCAAGTGTGTGTGTGTGTGTGGGTGGGTGTGTGGGTGGGTGTGTGGGTGTGTGTGTGGGTGGGTGTGTGTGTGGGTGTGTGTGTGGGTGTGGGTGGGTGTGTGGGTGGGTGGGTGTGTGGGTGGGTGGGTGTGTGGGTGGGTGTGTGTGGGTGTGGGTGTGGGTGTGTGTGTGTGTGTGTGTGGAGACGGAGAGGAGCGTCCGAGACGGAGTGAGTTGCCTTCCTGCACCTTCCCACCCCCCCACCCCCCACCCCCCGTGTTAAACTTCTTTTTTTTTTTTTTTTTTGTGGGGGGGTTTTTTTTTTTTTTTTTTTTTTGGACTGCAAAGTTTTTTCGACTGCATGTGAAAACCCTGATTGTAAATATTAGTCATTTTTACTCTTTCTGTAAAAAAAAAAGAAAAAAAAAAGAAAAGAAAAACTTCCTGTCGATGCAAGAGAAGATGCGCTTCTTTAAAATTCTCCCCGCATCCATCATGTGTACGTTCGTAGGAGAAACGTGTGAAGGAATTAAAACGCCACACGCATTGTTTAACCCCGTTGAAAGCGTCATGTATCACACACACGGATGATTCTCTCCTCCATCCGAATCCTCTGTTCGTATAAATAAATAATAAATAAATAAATAAAGCGCATTGTTTTTTGGACTTTTATCTCTACGGGGCTCCTTTTTTACGCTCGCTGTCCAACCTCATGGTCTGAGTGTGTGGAGGAGGAGGACGATGATGATGATGATGAAGAAGAAGATGATGATGATGATGGTCTGAGGGCTGGGTGTACTTCATACGTGTTGACTTTCCACTTTATTTTGTTTTTCCCCTCATCGATAAGTTTGACATGCTGAGCTGAATCAGTGTCCCGTGTCTTCAAGGAGTGAGTGAGTGAGCGAGTGACTGACTGCTGGACTGAAAATAATTCATGATGATGAATGAAAAAACTTGTAATCTACTACATGGGATATTTTAGACTTATGCTGTGTATAATTGTCTTTGGGTTGGAGAAAATGACCAAGAGAAATAATAAAAAAAAAAAAAAAAAATTAAAACGAATGTCATATTGTGATTTATTTATTTATTTATTTATTAGTATTAATCGTATTATTAATATTACTACTGTTGACCATTTTTACTACTTCGTATAGTTTTACTGTTCGTACTGTGCTTATTTCATCACGATTAAGATTGCTTTATTAGTCACTGATTATTCTGACACTTGTTTTATGATTAATACTACAATTTCATTACCCTTATTTTTATCAGTAGTATAAGTAATAACTGTTATTCTTACATCATTATTATTATTATTATTATTATTAATATTAATATTTGTATTGTTCATTAGTAGTAGTAGTAATTTATTAGTACTACTACATTTGCGTTGTTTTTACTACATTTTTCTCCTGCTTTTGTCACTAATAGGATTAGGATTGTTGCTATGACTATTCTGACATTATTACTATTATTCTTACTGTAATTATTACATTTATTAGTACTACTACTACTAAGTATTACCGCTACAACTTTATTACTCTTATTGTTATTAGAAGTAATAAGTAATATTACTATTATTTCTATTGACTATTACTAGTTCTATTTTATTAGTATTGTTACTGTTACTATCATATTATTAGTAGAAGTATTTTATTTTTTACTATTATTACATTTACCTTTTTTACTATTACTTGTTTCTATTATTTCTATTGTCACTATTACAGTTAGGTTTACTGTAATTATTGCTGTTGTGACATTTTAACTTATTCTTACTGTAATTATTACATTATTATTAGTAGTAGTACTTGTATTATGAATTCTACTACAATGTTTGTTCTTACTCTTATCAGTAGTAGTGTAAGTAATTACTGTTATTTCTATTTCTAAAAATTATTTACTATTTTTATTCTGACTTATTGCTATAAGTGCTATTTTTATTTCTGTTATTACTGTAATTATATTCTTAGTATCAGTACTTGTAGTAATAGTATTAGTAATAAATTAATTTTTAGTATTACTATTATTATTACAATTACATTGAACATTTCTACTACTACAATTTTCTTCTATTACTTTTATCAGTACTACGATTAGGGTTGCTACTATTATTCCTCTTCTGACATTATTACCGTTTCTTTTACTGTTATTCATACTGTAATTATACATTATCATTATTAGTAGTACTTTATTCTGATTTATTATACCTACTGCTTTTTTTTTAATTATTATTACTATTCTGAGTTCTATATTAACTCCTGTTATTACTGTACGCATTACATTTTTATTAGTAGTACTTGTATTATTTGTCGTAGTAATGAAATTTTTAATATTGCTATTATTACTATTATATTACCTTTCTTAATACTATTATTAAGATATACTAGATAAGATACAAGATACTATTTTCTTTTCTTTGTTGTTGTTGTTCTTATTTTTCTGCCTTAAATGAATCGTGCAGACCAAACCGTAAGTCGCAGAGACATGAAAATTGTCGCTTTCTCAGGCGAGTGAGCGAGACCTGTTTGGCCCAGTGGTGGCGCTAGAGTGCACGAGCTTACCTTTTGCTCCATATCTCATGAATTGTGCGTCCTACGAATGAATTTTTCCCACTGATTCCTTGGGCTCTCCCAAACAAATAAGCCTCAAAAACCATTTTGCTAATTTGCACAATATGCAAAACCTACATTTGCAAACTAGTCCTAGGATTTGCGCAAATCCGATGCCGTGCAACTCAGCCGAGTGTTTACCTCAGTAACTATCGTAGGTAAGCATTATAGCTACCACATGCCAATCATTTCTAATGAAGTGGAGAGTAACTTACTCAAATAGCTTGCATGGATATGCACAAAAACTTACAAAAACTTGTAAACGAGTTGATTCAGGGGTCATCTGCAAAGTTTGGTTTGTCGTCATATGTAAGGGGTGGAGCTAAGGTTGGATAACTGTTTCTCAAGATCCCTAAATGGTATGATCCATTTATGTCCTAATTTCTAAGTGGATTTTTAATGACGACTTAATTGATAAAAAAAACACAAAAACAAAACGTCAGCTACGAGCCAATCGGAAATCAGAAAAGGCAGGGTTAACACTGAGCTATCATCATGAAACTGGAATGGTAGGTTCAGGTATGGACCCACTACTATCTATTGCAGTCTTAATCAGATTGGCCACTGGAGGGCACTGTTCGTATTTGTGAACACAAAAGCAAACATACACTCACTGAGCACTTTATTAGGAACACCTGTACAAATACTCCTTCATGCAATTATCTAATCACAATCGTGTGGCAGCAGTGCAATGAATAAAATCATACAGATACAGGGCTTCGGGTTCGGGTTCGGCTTGGGGAATGGGGAAAAAATGTGATCTCACTGATTTTGACTGTGATTTTCACTGATTGCTGGTGCCGGACAGGCTGGTTTGAATATTTCTGATCTCCTGGGAGACAACAGTCTCTATAGTTTTTACTCAGAATGGTGCAATGAAGAAAAAACCTCCAGTGAGCGGCAGCTCTGTGGACGGAAAGGCCTTGTTAATGTGAGGGGTCAAGGAGAACGGCCAGACTGGTTCGAGCTAACAGAAAGGCTACAGTAACTCAGATAAGCACTCTGTACAATTGTGGTGA
The DNA here is from genome assembly GCA_037576825.1 of Pangasius krempfi. Taxonomy (NCBI): domain Eukaryota; kingdom Metazoa; phylum Chordata; class Actinopteri; order Siluriformes; family Pangasiidae; genus Pangasius; species Pangasius krempfi. The sequence goes on from CM074984.1 coordinate 1,920,053, forward strand.
GCAGAAAAGCATCTCAGAATGCACAACACGTCAAATCCTGAGGCTACAACAGCAGAAGACCACGTCAGGTTCCACTCCTGTCAGCCAAGAACAGCAAGTCGAAACTGGTCAGTCGAAGACTGGAAAAACGTAGCCTGGTCTGATGAATCTCGATTTCTGCGGAGGCACACAGATGGTAGGGTCAGAATTTAGCACCAACAGCATGAATCCATGGACCCAAGCTGCCTTGTGTCAACAGTCCAGGCTGGTGGAGGTGATGTAATGGCGTGGGGAAAGTTTTCTTGGCACACTTTTGGCCCAATCATTCACCCAGCTTAGTACTGTTGCTGACCATGTACATCTCTTCATGGCCACATTTTACCCATCTTCTAATGGCTGCTTCCAGCATGATAATGCAGCATGTCACAAAGCAAAAGTCGCCTCGAACTGGTTTCATGAACATGACAATGAGTTCAGTGTTCTTCAGTGGCCTTCCCAGTCACCGGATCTGAATCCAGTTGAACAGCTTTGGGATGAGGTAGAACGGGAGATTCGCAACATGAAAGTGCATCTGAAAAATCTGTAGCATTTTGATCCAATCATGTCAACATGGACCAGAATCTCAAATCTCATCCATCTTGTGGAATCCATGCCTGTTTTGAGGCTGTTCTGAAAGCAAAGGGAGGCTCTGCCCAGTATTAGTACAGTGTTCCTAATAAAGTGCTCAGTGAGTGTATCTCTTGGAAAATAAAGGGAAATTAACTTTAAAAAATTGCTTTTTGGACCATTTAACCACATGATGATAATTATGATAATATGCTAAAACTAGTTTCAATCAAATAATCACCACGTCAGGTTCTACTCCTGTCAGTCTTTGTAGTGGATGAGCTACAACAGAAGAAGACCACATCAGGTTCAGGAGTCTGAGGCTATCATGGGCACAGACGCACCGTAACTGAACAGCTGAAGACCAGGTGATTTTTTTTCCTAATCTTCAACTGTTCAGTTACGGTGAGTCTGTACCCTTGAGAGCCTCAGACTCCTGAACCTGATGTGGTCTTCTTCTGTTGTAGCTCATCCACTGCAAAGTTTGAGGTTTTGTGCATGCTGAGATGCTTTTCTGCTCACCACGGTTGTAAAGAGTGATTATTTGAGTTACTGTATCCTTCCTGGGAGCTTGAACCGATCTGGCCATTCTCCTCTCTCTCTTTCTCTCTTATCAACAAGGCGTTTGATCACATGATTGGCTGATTAGACAGCTGCATGGATGTGCAGGTGTACAGGTGTTCCTAATAAAGTACACTTTATAATAATGATATGAAGTGTGCGAGTCTGGTCAGTGTGTTTAGCACGGCATGCACTTAACGGTCCATCAGCTGAGGTGTGTGTTCATTATTTCTTTCATCACTATTGAAAGCTTAGTTTTATTTGTCTTAATTTATGAGTTTGTGTTGGATCACTTTCTTTATTTTTCATGTTGTTTAAATAATGTTCTCGATGGTAAGGACGTCTGCTAAATGCTTTTAATGTAAATAAGCAGTTTAAACTCACTAAAGGAGCGCCGCTGAACAGATATTTATTTGGGTGGTGATTTATTCTCATCACAGCACTGACGCTGACATGGCTGTGTGTGTGTGTGTGTGTGTGTGTGTGTGTGTGCGCTGCTGGTACGAGTGAATCAGCTACAGCAGCGTTGTTTAGGGTTTTACTGGTGATTGTGTGGTTTATTTTCAATGATTTCTATGATTTGTGTGCCATTTGTGTAAATATTACATTCCATGATAATTGCAGTGCCACAACTTTCCTAAAAATTACATTTTATATTTTATTGTTGTTAAACAATAAATCAGAAAACATGCATTTAACTGTTGTGTTAGCCTCATTTCAGGCAACAATCTCACTTTACTCTTAAATGAGTAACAGAATTGAGCTTTTAGCACAGAATCAGCAAATGCCATGAGGACATTCAAGTGATTTACTTAAAAATGTATGTTTTTTAAATTAATAATTTACTTTCAGGCTATAATTTGGGTAACAGGGTAACAGGTAACAAGTGATCTTATCAGTCACTATCATTGAAAATAAAGAAACAAGAATGAGAGAACTTAATGTTCTTCTTCACATGCTCTTCAGGAAGTTCAGATGATGCCACTTGTGGATTGTTCCACCTATTCTACGGGGGTGAGCATGTTCAGGTGACAGGGTTGCGTGACTGAGCTAAACATTTTAACATTTTTCCATCACCTATAATGGATGACTTGTGGAAAATAATGTTTCAAGCAAATGGCTTCACACATTAATACCAATTTAATATTTTGTAATGATTATATTTGAAGGTAAAGTGTAGTTATAGTGCAATGGGACAAAGTGCTGTAGATGTTATTAATGTTTTAAGTTTTCTGAAATATGCACAGAGGTTATTTTGAAGGAAACCTGTGTTTAAAATAGTGTTTACTTTTATTTTACACACATATTTGTTATTGTGATATTTACAAATAGTACACAAATCGTGGAATTACCTTTTAAGACGCCTATATTGTTGGTGAATTTGTAGGTGTTCAGTTCAAGACCGAAGAAATGTCGATGCAGAATAACTACGCTACACTGCCGCCCTCTGGCGGTGAAATGTGGAAACTGCAGGAAGCCAGGAAATGAATATACAGTCAGGTCCATAAATATTGGGACATCGACACAATTCTAACATTTTTGGCTCTATACACCACCACAA
>CM074984.1:1926219-1938495 GCA_037576825.1 Pangasius krempfi
TCTGGCCTTCCTGTTTTTGGTGGTAGTGTCATGGCGTGGGCATGTATGGCTGCCAATGGAACTGGTTCTCTTGTATTCACAATCTACTATAAAATAACTTTTCCATATTAATAATGTAGCAGTAAAGTAACTTTTTTTTTTTACGGTTCCACCGAAATTAATAAAATAACATGTCAGTAACAGGGGAACATTATGCCTTATCTTATAAATCTGGATCTACTTTCTTTTCCTACTGCAACAAACCTCCAGCGGGCTCTCAGCTCAATATCACTATGCTTATAGAGTAGCTTATCTGGCTAATAGCTTTCAAAAGAAACAAATTAACCGCATGATCCAAGTTGCTTAATTCTGTGTTGCACCATAGCAGCTGGTAACCATTAAAAAAAGAATGCATTCATTAAAAAAAACTTTATTCAGTATAAAAACTAAATAAGTCAAATATGTTAAGAAAAAAAAAAGACCCCAAAAGACTCCTGACACCTTTGGCTTAGCTGTGTATGGCCATAGATAGATAGATAGATAGATAGATAGATAGATAGATAGATAGATAACATAGATTTACATGTCAGCAGGATAATACTGAACTATAGGAGCACTATCCCACTATCCTCATTGATGGTTGTGCGAGATTAAAAGTAAAATACTATTTAAACAAAAGTTATGGCAGGGAGTCTGCAGTATTTCAGTATACAAATATTAGATTTCATTGGCAAGCATGATTGTAAAAGATGCATGCACCCCAAATCAAAACCGGCTAAATCCGGCCCTGAACCCCTCTACCAATATAGTGAGCCAAAATATCTTTAGCCCACACAAGCTTCCCTTTCTTAAAAAAAAAAAATGCTGATAATTAGTGTAACAATATTATATTTGCAATGACAGGGCACAACCCCTGACATTTGCAAGAGCTAGGGCGTTATAAACTATTAAAAGAATTTCATTCGTTCCAGTTTAGGCCAGGCAGTACATATTTAAAGGAGCCGAGCCACACACCACAAGACCACAATGTAGGTTACCTAATATGCATAATATTTTACAGTTTAAAAATACTTCAACAGGCAGCACTATCAGCACCTCTAACGGCCCACAATGCCCTGCAACAATCGGCTCGATGGTCAAGTGACAGTGCAGCTGTATCCTGGGCTGGAGGACCAGGCTGTTATATGAGTTAGGAAGCCCAAAACAAATCAGAGTGGGAAAGAATTCACAGAGTCTTGGAAGTCTGGATGTGTATTTGTCTCTGGGCATCTCTGAGAGGCCCCTTAGAGCTTCTAATGGCATCAGTTACAGAGGATTTGCCCCCGAAAGTCCTGCAGAAAACTGAAGTGATAAACACTTGCTTCAGTGGAGTACAGTAGACTCCTGGACAAAAAAATGGGCCAAGTCCGAAATGGCAAAACATTAATCTTTTAATGGTCTTAACAACAAGTCGTTGATCAGGAAATTAGCAAGAATGAAACAAATACTGTAGATCTCTCCATGCTCTATCCATCCTCGTTCATTTATGAGCTTGTTATCAGGCCCTTGATGAGCTGCATCAGGTTTGGCAGGCAAACAACCAATCACTAATCTTTTAAGAAAGAAAAAACATCCCAGAAGACATTTTTTGGACAATTTTGTACACCTAGACATGCGATGGTTTGAATTTTACATCAAACATTTTAATCGTCTCATGATTTTACCTTTAGTGTACAATTCAATTCAATTCAGTTGAATTTTACAATGGACGTTGTCACAAAGCAGCTTTACAGAAATAAATGGGTTCAAAAAATATATTGTAAATATGTGAATTTATCCAAGAAGACTATAGGAGTGAATTTCCCTGTTTCTAGCTTTTCCCCAAACGAACAGTTCACTGCAGCAAAAGGAAATCTGGAATGGGATGCTGAAAATGCACATATGGGTGTGATGGTTACGTGTCCACAAACTTTTGGCCGTATAGTGTTTCTAGAGTGTTATAGAGTGTTATAGAGTTCATAATCCATCAATTCAAATCGAACTGAATCATGGGGTCTCTAGAGATTCACACTCGTAATGTTTCAGAAATCAAGAATTAACCCAAACTAACCAGTAATTTATATTTTTCTCTTTTATGGTCATCAGTGGGATATAGGAGTCCGTGCCCACCCCCTGCCCTGCAGGTACTAGAGGCGTGTCCATTTTTAGACATAGGGTGGCAATGAGGGTGGGCAAAGACACACCATGGGGTGGCCACCACCTAAATCCCAACAACCAACAACTTTTACTTTTCTCAGTAATGCTCATGTGGTGATCAGTGGGATTTATGGCCACCCCTTGGTACGTGTTCTTGCCCACTATCTGCCCTGCAGGTGCTAGAGGCGTGTCCAGGTTTATGTCTAGGGTGGCAAAGAGGGTGGGTAAGAACGCGCCACTAAGGGGTGGCCACCACTTAAATCCCACCGACCAGTAACTTTTACTTTCCTCAGCAATGCTATACACGAGATATAGAGAATATGAGCTGTCTGATTTTTTTAAACAAAAAAAAAAAGAAAGAAAATAATAATGCAAAGAGATAGAAAGAGAATGAGAAACTAATGCATCAGATACGTAGAGGTTGGATGGCTCATGAATAATAATGATAAGAAACGAGATAGCCCCGCCCCTCGCATGTTTATTCATCGTGGCGATCTGACAGCAGAGAGAGAGAGAGAGAGAGAGAGAGAGTGTGAGAGAGACAGAGACAGAGAGAGAGAGAGAGAGAGAGCTTCTCAGTCCTCATGATGGCGTCTCACCGAGTCAGGATGGGGTTTTTCCGCCGCCTCCTGTGTCGGAATTCAGCAGGCGACGTTACGTGTGGAATGTGTCCAGGCTGCGTGTAGGCGACGACATGAAGGACGAGGAGAAAAGCGGCGAGCGGAAAAGCGGCGCCGGTGTGGAGGAGGGCCGGAGCGGCGCGGGGACGTGGCCGAGCCCGGGGCTCCACGAAGCGGCGTTGAACCGAGCGGCGAGCCGAGGAGGAGGCGGCGGAGGAGGCGGAGGAAGCGGAGGAAGCGCCGCCGCCGCTGCTGCTGCTGCTGCAGGGATCCGGGTTTTAAAGGTAGGGCTCAGTCCCCTGTTCTCACTCCAGCACGGCCATTTCTATCATTCTGCCATCATTCTGTGCAGAGTTAAGCTTTAATCATCCTACGCATGTATTCCTAAATTCTGTTAATCACATCTATCACATCTACACCTACACCTACACCTATACCTATTTACACTTCTGTGCCTTCAGTATGTAGATTTATTTATTAAACTTATTATTTCTCTAACCTGTTAGCTCTTCTCTAAATCTCCAGATCCACCCGAAAGCTGACATCATCATTCTGGCCTTCAGCATAATAAATAATTAGTGATCAATTAAATTAAAGATATTGTTGCATCCTTTTGCATTGACCTCCAGCCTGCAGGTGCTGTAGAGGCGTGGCCAGGTTTAGACCTGGGGTAGCAGTGAGGGTGGGCAAGAGCACGCACCAAGGGGTGGCCACCAAAAATCCCACTCATCACCACCTGAGCATTAGTGAGGAAAGTAAAAGTTACTGGTCGGTGGGATTTAAGTGGGGGCCACCCCTTAGTGGCGCGTTCTTACCCACCCTCTTTGCCACCCTAGACATAAACCTGGACACGCCTCTAGCACCTGCAGGGCAGATAGTGGGCAAGAACACACACCAAGGGGTGGCCATAAATCCCACTGATCACCACATGAGCATTACTGAGAAAAGCAAAAGTTGTTGGGATTTAGGTGGTGGCCACCCCATGGTGTGTCTTTGCCCACCCTATGCCTATACCTGGACATGCCTCTAATACCTGCAGGGCAGAGGATGGACAAGAACTCCTAAATCCCACTGATGACTTTAAAAGAGAAAAATTATTGGTCTTTTTGAATCTGTAGAGACTTCATGAATCGAAAAAACAATTCCATATGCAGCTTGATGGATCTCGATTCTTGGTTTCTATCACTAACATTGTAATTGTTTTCAGTATCAAATACACCATTAAGTTCTGTCAGATACCTGTCACTGGTGGAATACTACACAAATTTGCATAATGTTTGCATATATGTGAACATTACAAGCAATATATTCACATTTGTTCTGCTTTTAAATGTATGTTGCTGCTGAAACGTAGTCTACGTTTCCTCAAGTTTTTGGCTAATTCACTCTACTAGCACTGATTTAATTTTTGACTTAATGTTCAGTCTGTCTTTGGTACAACATTATAGCCTCATTAATATTCAAACTGTTTACTAATAAAAATTCAAAGGTGATTTTTAAAAACATTTCACCCACTAGATGTTTCTTTTCCTCAGACCTAAGACAGTAATCTGTAAAAAACTGATTGTGGTTTTTTTTTCGTGCATTAATGCAGAAAATCATGATGAATAAAACACTATAATTGTAATATCGTTATTACTTTAACATCAGCAAAGACTCAGCGCTTCATCAGCGTTCGATTGAAACACGTACGAAACCACGATGATGTTTCAAATCATCACGAGCTGAACATGACTCATGAGGTCTGCCGGAATCGTAGAGCTGGGCGATATGATACGATACGATACGATGATACGATTATATGATATCAATCGATATGATGTCGTCAGGTGTCAGCGCTTTTATAACTGCACAGTTTCATTTTCTCTCTTATTTGTAAACGTGGATTAAAATCTCAACTCTTAAAATAATTTCACAAATCCACTGTTTTGTTGTCAATTATAAGCAAAACTAACTCCAGCAAAACCCCAAATATTGTGACAGATATCGAGTATCATGATATATTTTTGGAGTCTAGTGATGATGAAGTGGCCACGCCTCTGAAACCTACAGCTCTGGGATCAGTTCTCTCTCTCTCTCTCTCTGGCCCTACAGAATGTAATAAATAATAATAATAACAATAATAATAATAATAATACTGCTACTAATACCATTAGTATATAATCGTATATGTATATAATAAATGACAATAATAATAATAATAATAATAACACATTAGATTTATATAGTGTCTTTCTACCACTCAAAAAAAAAGAAGAGAGAAACGATTAGTAAGAAGAAGAAAGGGAAAAGTGTTGCGAGAATGTAATTTTTAATTTAAGTCTTAAATAATAAAATTAATTCTTATAAATGATTTAAAAATAATTATGTTTTAATCAAAAAGTAAATATATATACATATATATATATATATATATATATAAATACGAAGTGTCGGTGGTATTGTAAAGATGTGCACATGTGCAGTGACAGTGAGTCAGCTAGACAGATGCAGATACTGATACATTGATCTACTGATATAGCTTTATGGTTGTTGTCCTGTGTGTGTGTGTGTGTGTGTGTGTGCGTGTGTGTGTGTGTGTGTAGGAGAGTTTAACAGTGTTTTTTGGTGGGCACTGACGGGGAAAAAACGCTCACCTCAGTGGGAGTTTGATTTCATCAGGCTGACTAATGACCTCACGCCGGCCTCCCATGTCTGACTCAGGCGTGACTCGCGCCTCTCGCCTCAGCGTTTGTGCTCTGTGTAAATATTTACGTCTCTGCAGCGAGAAAAGCAAGAACTGTTGGTACTAATGCGGGCGAAGTGTCCTGTCGTGACCCAGAATTCAGCGCTCGTACTCGCGCGACCGTCTCATGTCGCTAAGAGCGACGGTCGGTTTGTATTGCATTGTGGATTGTGATTGGTCAGAAGGTGTTGATTCATTTTCTATAGCAGCAGCTAGGCAGATTTGGCAAATTTAATACGTTATCGTTTAATAATAATTTAATAATAGCTTCTTGTTTCTATAGTAACGGCTCATTCACAGGGGATTGTAAGGCGGAAGCTCCACTAATAATCAACGGATTAAAAAAGGCGTGTAACTGTTGTGATGGTGAAGTTTTCTGTTTAACGTTTATGGAAGGAGTCTCCAGTGTCAGCACTTTGAAACAGTCAGACGTTTTCCAAGGTGAGACAATCTTCAGGACAGAGGAGTTGACACTATTTTCATTTATTTATTTATTTATTCGTCATTAACTCTCTGGAATCATGGACATGTCTCCATGTCCAAATGATGTCATGTGATATTCTCTCGAATATCTCTAACCATATCTATATCTATATCTATAACCAAAGTTGCAGCTTCACATGATTGCTAGTTTATTTTGAAAATTATGCAAAATTATTTACTTGTTATGCGCCTGTTACTTCAGGAAGTAACAGCAGTTCTGTGTATATCTTTGTCATATATATGTATAAAAAACTCTCGAATATGCTGGATGTGAGCATATATTTTGATGCATTTACTCAGATCCATTTACTCAGATTTTTTTTACTCTTAGTATCTAACAGTAAAAATATTATACATTCTAAAAGCTGAGGTTCTGTTAAAAAAAAATGATTCAAAACACCTGAGTTAAAAAAAAAGTTAGGTGTTATAATGCAGCAAAATAAAATCAACAGCAAAATGTTCAAAAATACAAAAATACCTTAGACTCCAAAGGGTTAACAGCTCTTTATAGCTGCTAACGTGAGTGCGAACTTACAGATGATTCACGGATGTTCAGCAACATTACAGGTAACTATAAATGGATAAAAATGTATGACGTGTCATTCCTTCATTCATAAATGGAAACTTGTATGTGTAAGCGTTGTGTTGTTATAGGAAAAGAATCAGCTTTCGTGTGGTAACAGTGACTCCGCCTCATCACACCACCCTGTCGTTAGTTATTTTCCTATAACAGTCATCAGATTTCTGTTTCCGTGACAACTATCTGATTTGATGTTAAAAAAATCTGTTTCATTTCCCCTCGTTTACCTCCTAATTGAATTTTTCTGTAAATGTCCTTGTCATGAGATCTTAGCCGTATCGCCCACCTGCAAGTCTCGGCACGTGGGTATCGTGTGTCTGAAACGGTCTTTACCCGCGCTCGCTGTCTCACCCCCGTCTCTCCTTCTGCGTCTCAGCGTAACATGAAGCGGAACGGCAGCCGGGCCTGTGTGACCAGGAAGACTCGCTTCGGCTCCCGTGAGAGGGACTGGCTGAAGGGCGACGCCCAGCGTGGGTGTGTTTGTCTGTACGGAGCCACCGAAGTCGTGACCCCGGGACCCCAGTCCTCGTCCACGACCCAGCCCGACCTCAGACTGGTGCTCTGCTCCACCAGCACCACGGTGGAGGAGCTGTGTGCCCAGCGTCATGGCCAGGGCCTTTACCTGCAGCTGCACGGAGACCTGATCAGGTAACACACACACACACACACACACATGCTTGTTGGTGAATGTAGCACATGCTCCTGGATCAACATTTCTTTTAACTAATCCCTGCTGTATGATGTCATCAGTGTGCGCCTCTGACTCCGCCAACTCCAGAGCCTCCTAAAAAAGACTCCAGCTAAATGTTAGGGGGTGTAACGATCTGACAATTTGGATTGATGCATTGATTTAAAAGGCAACGTTCATCAGTCAGTTATAGCTGGTGATAATTTGAAAAAATGGATAGACAACTGGTGCGTAAAAACTAATTCATATTTTAAAACTGATGAGTAAATAATTTAACAGGCTAGCAAGCTGATTTGTTTGTAGCTCTGATACTTGGAATAGTCTTTCTCTACGTCGTCATAATGCACAAATGGTCACATGTCCATCAGAAGCTAATAAATCATATCGTATCGTATCGTAGCAGATTCAGTGGTATCATCAAATATCAAATCGTTACCTTATGGTCCAAAACATTAACCATGTTACCCTACTCGATCCAAGCTAGCTAATGTAACTAGCTAACGCGCTTCATTTAAAACCAACTCGCTAATGTTATAAGGAGCAAGTGTGGTAGGCTAAGTGCATGAACATAAACGGAGCTAAATAACTCGTTCCCTGACGTCCCTGATTGATTCATAGTAGGGTTACTCATTTCGGAAACAATGGTATTGAGGTATTCCTGGTTAGAAGAACAGAAAGAACTCGTTCTTCACGACTCTTCTGCGTGGAGTGTTTGTCTGGTGTGTGAAGATCCAGGTACCGCAGCTGATTTTCGTCACTCACGCCCCCAGACCATAGCGCTGTTTTAAAGTGTGAGTCATTACTGTGTCGTTTTTTCATGGTTTTGTCACAGCTTGGGGGAGTGGTGCGCAAATTTCTTACCAACTTCAGAGTGTGTGTAAGTTTGTGCACCCTAAGAAACAGGAGTCTGCTTAATAAGGTGTGTCAGACAGACAGACACAAACACAGACACACCCAAGACTTCCCTCTTGTTGTTTATGACTGGAATCACATATACCGTAGTTTCCCAGTTGCACAAGGCTGGGGTTGATGGGAGAGACCTGATACATCAGGGAAACTCTGAGGGATCTGTGTGTGTGTGTGTGTGTGTGTGTGTGTGTGTGTGTTTCCACATGACTTTCTTTCTAAAGCTTGAACAAAAATTCATGTGGAAAATAAGTTGCTTAATAAGAAACGACGAAAAGACAGATTTCAACATCAGCCCTGAGACAGATTTCAACATCTGCCCTGAGACAGATTTCAACATCTGCCCTGAGACAGATTTCAACATCTGTCCGGAGACAGATTTCAGCATCTGCGCAGAGACAGATTTCAACATCTGCGCAGAGACAGATTTCAACATCTGCGCAGAGACAAATTTCAACATCTGCGCAGAGACAGATTTCAACATCTGCCCCGGAGACAGATTTCAACATCAGCCCTGAGACAGATTTCAACATCTGCGCAGAGACAGATTTCAACATCAGCCCTGAGACAGATTTCAACATCAGCCCTGAGACAGATTTCAACATCTGTCCGGAGACAGATTTCAGCATCTGCGCAGAGACAGATTTCAACATCTGCCCTGAGACAGATTTCAACATCTGCCCTGAGACAGATTTCAACATCTGCCCGGAGACAGATTTCAACATCTGCCCGGAGACAGATTTCAGTATCTGCCCTGAGACAGATTTAAACATCTGCCGAAAAAGACAAATTTCAACATCTGCACAGAGACAGATTTCAACATCTGCCCCGAGACAGATTTCAACGTTTTGGCCCTTTTACTGGCTTCAACATCTGCCCTTACACATCCATTAGAAGTGAATTTTCAGATTTAGTTGCTTAAATGAACAGTTCCAATAAAATTTAAATAAACCCAATGCACATTTACGAAAAAAGTAGTTAATAATTCAAGATGTGTTTGGCGTCTGACAGTTTTCTTCTTTAATTTTACACTGGAGTTATTAGGTTTATTTTGCTAACAAGTAACGGACGTCTCTATGTCACAGTCTTTTTTCTTTTTCTGTAAATGTCCACCACAAAACAAATCTAGCTCTTCCCTGAGGTCAGCCCTAACCACAAACTCTTTTCATATTGCTTTTTAAAGTTTGATGGTGAAAGTGTAGCGTGAAACTGGAAGTGAATTCTATGAACAAATTAGTTTCGAAGCAAGTGCATGAATATTTAAAGGAGATATCTTACAAAAAAAAGATATCTTATGAAAAAACAACTGTTAGCTATCACACATGCCTTGGTAAAGGAGGAAATTATGTGCATTCGATTTTTGGTCAAACTATTTCTTTATTCGTTGCTCGTCAGGAGGCTGGACTCATCCGAGCGTCCTCTTCAGATGGTGTACGATTATCTGACCACCATGGGCTACGACGATCCTGTGCGTGTCCAGCAGGAAGCGGCGAACTCCGACCTCAGCTGCATGATTCGCTTCTACACCGGTAAGTGCATACTACTATTCAGTAACCCTAACCCTAATCCACAACAAGGTGGAGTGATGAAGCAGAGTCACTGTTATTAAAAATGTGACAGGTGGTACTGTTTGTCCATTTATAGTTACATTTAATGTTGTGGAACATCCAGGAAACTAGTTTGTTCCTGTTTTCACTTACATTATAGCAGCTATAAACAGTGGTTCCCTCACCAGCCTCTTTTCCTTCTCTTTCTTGAAGTTAATAAGACAAAAAAAACACAGCTTGTCATGTTACCAAGAAACTGCAAAAGTGTAGACTCCTCTTTCCTGAAGATGTCAGAATGTTACAGCTTTACCTCTGACTGTTACAAAGCACTGACACTGGAGACTCCTTCTGTACATGTTAAATAAACATCACCTCAGAGAAAACTGGCAAAAACTTGGACCCAGGTGTGTCCCAGGGAATCAGTAGCACCCCATGTGACATCCAGTTTCACCTACATGCACAAAATATGGTAGGCTTGGGACTTCTTATTTCCGCCCAACTTTTAAATGCTCCTCCTACAGTGTTTATCAGATTCGAAGCAAATTGTGTTGGCATGATTGCAAAAAAGGAATTTTTGATATCTTAAATGGTGTTGCCATGGTGATGTTACACCACACAAACAAGAAGTGTGGCATAATTCCACTTTACGTCGTGTAGCGTGACTCAAAGTTTACATGTACGTTCAGTGATGCAGCATAATAACGACGTAACCCTAGATGCTTGGACCCGCCAATCGCTGCTTGGAGCTAGATGTGTCTTATATTTATTTATTCCTTTTTGGATATTCTTAGAAATGTAAAATTCAGGACATTGTTACTGAGTTACATCATATATCCTGTGTATATATATTCTATATATCCTCATCATCATCATTATCACCATCTGTCCAATATTCAACACCGACCCAGTCTTTGCTTCTGTCCATCATTGTTCCTCATTGGTAAAATTTTGCGAATTCGTCACTGATCGTGTGAATCAATCATGTAAACATTTTATAACCGAGGCTTACGGTCTGTATGCTGAGTTTTTGTCTCATTTATCTTTACTTGCGCGTGCAGCAGCAGCAGTGTGATCCACACGCAGCTCAGCGCTGAGGGAGGAGAGAACGCAGAACACACTGCTGGAGTGTGATTCTCACCAGTTTAGCACACAGATGTGTGGAAATTCCCTGCAGGCTCACCTAGAACCTCATGGCTAGGGCTGGTACCTGGGAATTCCCTTTCAGCTGCACAGCTGAAAATGACAAAATGGCGAAAAAAAAAAACGGTTGAAAGAGCGTCTCTTAAACAGCGTGCGCTAAATCTTCCAATAATGCAGCTCAGCCATTGCAGCGTTTCGGCTACCATTGTCACACGCTAACGCCTCCTTCTTTTATAGGACGCCATTACTTTTGTCCTGATGAAGTTTTATTTGCTTCATTTCAAGTCATTAATATGAAACGACACAAGATGTTCATTAAATTGCCGTGTAACTGAAATAAATAAGTGAATTAAACTCGACAGATTAATCTGTATGTGAAATGGCAGTAACTTATTGACAGTTCTACGATTTGAAGCTGATCAGACAAGGTTCGCATTAGTGAGTCTCCTTATACGCAGATTTACACAAATTCAGGAGTGAAATATAGGATACGAATGTGAAAACGCTCCTATGAATGATTTTCGAATAAATTCCTTCGTATCCGAGGTGATATTTGAGGCCCACTGTTCTTTTTATTTTGTCATATTTTCAACTAACTATTTGACACTCTCATGCCCATGTGACTCCGCCCCTTTAGAGATGACACGGTGAAGGATGGCGTCGGATGTTGGAAGGATAGTGTGCGTGGTCTTTATTTGTATAGCACAACATGTTAGAGTGACGTGGCCAAGGACACACACACACACACACACACACACACACACACTTGAGCAGTGTGTGGTGCTAAGCAGTTCTACTGACCTCTTAAAGCAGCTGAGAGGCTTTCATTTGAGATAAAAAGGAGAAATAGGGGACCTGATGTTCTGTCATGCAGCTCCTATTAATAACCAGACTGAAAGTGTGTGTGTGCGTGCGTGTGTGTGCGTGTGTGTGTGTGTGTGTGTGTATGCTGAGTCAGTGATCAGAGACAGATTTTTCAGCCTGATCTCTGTCGAGCATTTTCTGATCAGATAGATGGAACGAATTGTTGAAAAATTGTAATAATATAATCAGAAACTTTAATATGTCTTATTCTGATGATATCTGAGTCAAAAGTAATGGTCCCTTACCAACCCATTTGACAGCTGCATAAGCTAGGGGGCGTGGCCTATTTGATTGACAAGCTGCAACTGTTAGAGATGCCAGCTTCTTTTTTTCCTTCTCTTGAATTTAGACAAATAATAACGCAGAATAAGACCAAAAGTAAAAGCAGCTTATCATATTACTGAGAAACTGCAAAGCATAAACTCCTTAAACTTAAGGTTTCAGATATACCTCTATTCAATTCAATTCAATTCATTTTTATTTGTATAGCACTTTTTTTTTTACAAAGGTCATTGTCTCAAAGCAGCTTTACACAAACAAAAGTAAAGTGAAGTGTGTGTGTGTGTGTG
>CM074984.1:1944773-1961073 GCA_037576825.1 Pangasius krempfi
GTATATGGAGGTAATAAATGAGGATATGAAGCTAGTGGGTGCAAGTGTTGAGGATGCAGAAGATAGGGAGAGGTGGAAACTGATGATTCGCTGTGGAGACCCCTGAAGGGAAAAGCCGAAAGAAGAAGAAGAAGAAGAAGAAGAAGAAAAAGAAGAAGAAGAAGAAGATTGAAGTCAATATACTTTGCAAACTTATTTACAAATAAAAAAGTATTCACCCCCATTTCTGTGAAACCCCTAAATTAGTTCATTCGCCATCAGAAGTCACATGATTTGAATAGAATCGACCTGTGTGCAGTTAAACCTGTTTATGGAAGAACCCAGAGTTTGTTAGAGAACATACCTAAACCACAAGCATTATGAAGACCAAGGAGCTATCAAAACAAGCCCAGGACCAAGTTCTGGAAAATATCAATCAGGGTTTGATTATTTAAAAAAAAATGATCCCAAACATCGAACATCCTGTGAAGTGACAATAAATCCATGATTGAAAAATGGAAAGAATATGGCACAGGGGAAACCAGGGGATTAGTCAGAGAAACAACCCTGAGGCGAAGGATAACTCTGAAGGAACTGGAGCGATCCACGGCTCAGATGGGAGACACTGTTCACAGGACAGCCACAGCCTGGACACCTCACAATGCTGGATGAGTTTTATGAAATCCCGTTTGGAGTTCGCTAGAAGACATGTTGGAGACGAGGAAAAGGGTGGAAAAAAGTCTCAAACTTTTTGGACGTTTGGTGGAAAACCCAGCACTTCCGATCATCCTGAGAACATTCTCGCGGTGAAGCATGGTGGTGGTAGCATCATGTTTAGCGTTACATTTGGTCTCATGGTTTGTTTTTCTGTCTAATACCCTTCATGCTCGGTTAACTCGTGCTAAATCAAAGAATTGAAGTTGATGGGAGAATAGCTTGAATATATTTCTAAACAGATTTGTTACGTCTCGCAGTGGTTAAAATGTCGGCACACAAAACAGTGACACAACTATACATAGTCATATGAGCAAAACATTAATCTGGGATACACTCACACCTGCTCTGTCATATCCGTTTCTTCCATCCGCAGGTGGAGGAAGTGAAGAGGAGGCAGCACTGTCTGATGTTCAGCTCGGCTGGACCTCAGGCTCACACCTACTACGTTAACTTTGACACACTGGCTGAGTATCAGCGCTGGCATCGGCAGGCTTCGAAAGTAAGACAGTGACGTTTTTTTTATCTAATCAGGTCACTCATCAGGCTTTCGTCAGAGAGTTGTATTCTACTGTTTATTACTCATTCTTCTGTCACAGAATACGTGTGTGCTGTAAACATGGAGATTTTCCACACAGCTACTTCACTTCTAATCACAACCTGGAGAACGAAACTGGAAACTGCGCGTATATGTATGAGAACCTGCGGAGTTACTGACGCTGGGGGCGTGTCCCCATCACGTGTGTGAAAATGTCGTCATATAACAGCTTATAGCATCCGAACGCTTTATAAAATCTTACTTAAGCCCTTTTGGGAGTTTTTCAAGGTGGCACCTGTTACATCATCTCTTTTAAAATACAGATTGCACGATCTCACTTTTCATTTCCGATACGATACTGATATCAAAAACATCAGCCAATACCAATACCTATCAGCTACTAAGCTTTAAAAGGTTTTCGTAACCGAATCACTTAAAAATACATCCTAACTTAATAAATTCGTAATACTTAACAAAAAGACATAGCTAAAAATGTGACACACAAAGTTTAACACAAAGAATCACTCACAAATATGATAACGTATAAACATAATAAAATCAGTCGTAACACAAAAAAAATACATTCAATTCTCTTTACAAAAATACATTCAAGTAAGCATTCCCAGTTCCAAAAAACAAAAAAATTCAAATTCCAGTTCTGTTTTTTTCCGCCCCATTTGTTACGGGATTGGATCAAATTCATTCGTTTCTTTACTCCGATATCCGATCCAGCGTTTGTGCTGCTATCGGTCTGATATCGATCCTGGGTATCTCTATTTTAGAATAAAACTCACACAAATGCGAGATAAATCAGATTTAAAAGATCCGATTGCATTTACATTAAAAGCCTTGATGCACAGTTTAGATGATTGTTTTTGTGTTGTGTGTTTACACGGCAGCTTTTTACCAGCGGAGTGACTGCGGTTTTAGAAAGGAACGATCGTGTGATTGTTGTGGTCTCTTCAGGCCTTTCATTTTACGTTTGCACTGGAGTCAGGACCGACTGTATCCTCGCTCTGTCATGGCTGGCCTGGTTTCTGTAGTTACCCTGCAGCTTCTTTTGTTTTTTAATGGCTGTTTCCTCCAACAGATTGGTGGCAATTTATTTCATCTGGACTCCACTGACTACCTTCCATGTGTGTCGTTTCATGTGCCAAATGATGAATTTTGGCCTAGTGTATATTGTTGCGTAACAGGAAAATCGGATGTGAGCTTTCAGCTGTGAGTCAAATGACCAGATATGTTTCAGATTTAGAGCCTCATTTGAAAGTGAGTTGTATCCACTGGCGGATGCAAAAAAAAAAACAAAAAAAAAAAACACTCTGGAAAAAAAAAGGTGCGCTCTAGGGTGCTAGTGGAGAAAATGTGAGGAAGTGCCCTAATTTTCTGCCCTTCAAATGGAAAAAAACCATGACACAGTGCCCTCTAGGTTCTCCTGCCTCAGAGAGCCCGTGTCCGCTCCTTGTCTCTATCAGATGTGAAAAATCCAATCTGAGCTGTTTACACGCACACCACGATATCCGATCTGTGTCAGCAATCAGGTAAAAAAAAAATCAGAATCGGATGGTAATGTTTAGTAATAAAAGTGTAAATGTTTTAATGATTATTCAGACAGATTTTTAGTAAGTTCTGATAGACAGAAGTGGAAAAAGTGCTGAGAAATGATACTTAAGTGAAAGATAATATGTCAAAATCTTGAAAAAAAAAGAGAAATGTCCAGCCAGAAATATACTCCAGTGAAAGTAAAAGTTAGTTAATATTTAAAAAGTAAACTGATAATGAAGTAGGTCACAGCATTGATGAGAGGAGTTGTTTAATATGATGAGAGAGGAAATAAAATCTGAGGAGTCTGATGCACCGCTGACGTCTGGAGATCTTATCTCTCCTCTCTGCTCCACTCAAAGAGCGTCTTTATAAAGCAGCACCACAAAGCCGACAGCCATGCACTCTAGGCGCTAAGTCCACCATGGACACACACACACACACACACACTTAATTTCTCACGTTTCCTTAAATAACACGTTGTGTAATGTCACCGTAGTTGCCGTAATACTGCTAGAGGAATTTGTTGTCCACAGCAGTCCGTGGAAAATGGAGTCGGAGAGACTCAGACTGTCTCTCTCACACTAAACTGTCTGCTTCTCAGTAACCTGTCTTACATACTAGAGGTGTGTATCGAGATCTCACCAGGATCTCACGAAGAAATGCTGGGAGTAGGACTGACAAAAATAATCACCTCAGAATACCATTGTACAATATAGGACATGATGTATATACATATCACGATGTATAATTTAGCTGCATTTAAACTGCATTAAAAATGAAAAACTGAGTTTGATTATACTTTTATTTGATGTCTAGGAAAAAATTCTAACATTGAAAAAGGGGAAAAAAGTGTAGGAAATGTACAATATTAAAAAAAAAAATTAGGTGCTCTTATTCAGTTCCATTAAGTTTATAATGATTAAAAAAAACCACAGTTATAAATATTAATAAATCGTTAAAGGAGTTTATTACTGTAATTTACTGCTCTATTATCTTTAAAATAGCTTATTAATTTATTGACATTATATCGTCCTATCACCCAGACACTGTGTTCATTATGTCGCTGTAAATTAAGATGAAAATTGTTTGAAAAATGTTTATTGTCTGTCTTTTTTGGCTAATATAACACTCGCTAGCTGGAACTAGCATACCCGATGAATTTACATTTGTTAAGTATATACAGCGTAATAAATGTGCTCATTATAGCTATTAACAGCACGCAGTACGGCATGAAGGAGCTTTATTAAACACATAATGGCAATTTGTGTTCGTAAAGAGAGATCTGCTATTTCATTTAAGAAAGAATTCAAATGTAGGAAATTATTGCATTTGCAATTTTACGTTTTACGTTCTTAAAATGCACATACTGGGGAAATTTAAAGGGTTGAAATCGTTCACTTTTATTGACAAAACTTCTTTGAATTTTTCATCAGCTAAATCTAAACTAAAACGAGCAATATCCGAATGACTAAGTTATTATTATTATTATTATTATTATTATTATTATCATCATTATTATTATCATTGTAGCTGCGATCTATTTTCATCAAAGATTAAAATTAAAATGAAAACTTCAGATATGAAGCATGTACTGTATGCACAAGTGACAGGGATTTGTCCTGACACTGTCTCTGGATTCGTGTCGCTGATATTTAGCTTGATTTTACATCTCTTACCTGTGATCCAGGTACATTTCACTGTTAACATCCCAAATGGCTTCCTGTTCACTATATATGCTCACTACATAGGGTAAAGGATGTACAGTATGTTCAATTCAATGCAGTCTGAGATTTAGCCATGGGAAGATTGCGACTTCTTGTATTTGTGTTGTATTTTAAATGTTGCACTCTGTCAATTCTGCTAAAGTATTGGTTTCATTTTGGTTGCTTACTGATGCCAAACAAACTTATCTTGTATTTAAGAAGACGGGTTTTAACGTAAAATAAGTGAAATGTCCATCACGGGTATCCACCCACAGGCCCCAGAGAAACTCCTCCTACTTTCACAGGTTATTTCATGAGAAATAGAGACTATCAGGGTACCGAAAGTTCTGGGTTTTTGATTGGCAACCATTCCACCAGACAAACATCTCCTATTGTGTGTGTGTGTAGGTGGTGTCTCAGACCATCAGCTTGGTGGATTTGTCCTGCTACAGTCTGGAGGAGGTTCCTGAATATCTCTTCTACAGCCACGATGTCACACACCTCAACCTGCGTCACAACTTCATCAGTCTCGAGGGTCCTGGAGGTCTTTGCAACTTTAACAGGTAGAGATCTTAAGGATCACACCAGCCTTCGAAACCATCTCACATCTACTACATTCTGTAAAACCACACACTGCTGCATGTAAGTGTATAGCATTGTCGTTGATAAGATAACTGTGTAATGTTGCTCAAATTCCAGGTTACATAATGCTTCAATAAAGCTGTTAAATGTTCTGTGTGATGTTGAGTTGTTCTGGCAGGGACCATGTATTTAGCGTTCGTGCCAGACAGAGAGTGAGAAAAAAAAAAACCTGCCGAGATGACGCTATTAATGTTAATAGTCAACTTCTTGTATTGGTGTTTTACTGTTTGAGCTATAAACAGTGTGTGTTTATGTGCTACGAGGCTGAGCGGCCAGAATTTCACATAACGAGATTCCTAAAGGGAATAAAAATAGTTTTGACTTTAGAACCTGATCAACGATGAGCAGAAAAGAGAAAAAAAAATCATGGCTATTTACTATGAAGTAGAGGGTTAACACATTGAAACTATCCTTATCTGCATCTGTATTCGGATATAGTTCTGAAGTGGGCGTGGCCTAAAACAGACGTTTTTATTTATACATTTATTTTTGATTAAGCATGAATCCTTCCACTGTGCCTCCGGGGAAACGGTGCTTATTTTTGTTTGTACCTGCCCACGACATTAAGGGCAAATGTCAACAGTACCATGGAAAAAATAAAGTTTTAAGCACAGGAACAAAGCTACTTTTTAAAATTTTCACTCGTATTTCACTGTATTTAACTTATCACTGAATTATCAAGAACATTTCATCTGTCATACCCCAAATCTATGGAGTACTGACTGGTTCAGACACGTCACATCCAGAACGCAAACACGTCACATCCATTATATCAGTCGAAAGAATGTGAAATTATTCAAAAGGTTTTGCTATTTCTGTCATTTTAGTTTCAGATATTTACCCGTAAAGCTTTATCTCTCTATCGAGTCAAAGCAGATACAAAGTTTTAAAAATGTCCTACTTTTTTTCAGACTTGTCAGCAATATTTTGATGTAAAACTGTAAATATTTACACATATTCATATGACATATGACTGTAAATAACTTGCAGATAAAATTAACTCCTTTTTACCAAAAAAAAAGTCAGAGAGGATGTTTTAATCCCAGGTTTTGACCTGCATATGAATACTTTTTTTTTTTAATGTAATTGCATTTTTAAAAGGAATTACAACAGGAAGTGCTACTTATACCGTATGTGTGTTTTAAGACAATATCGTGATGCGTGAAAGAATCGATTATTTGCCCCATCCCTGTGTGGTTTAGTAATCAGCGAGTCGTAACGAGTAAGGTCGTAATAATAACTGAAAAGAGCAGTGCGTTTTCATTTTTTTTATGTTCGTGACAGAAAAGATGGCATCGGTTTATTGAAATGAAAAGATCCCTTGCCCACGAAATATCTCCTGCTGTGTGAGTTAATCATTGTACATCTTATCTCATCTTCTGTCTGTGTGTGTGTGTGTGTGTGTGTGTGTGTGTGTGTGTGTGTTTTTGCAGGTTCACTCAGCTGAAGAGTCTCAACCTGTCTCACAACCGACTAGGCGTGTTCCCCGAGGCCGTGTGTGAAATCCCCTCTCTATCCGAGCTCAGCCTGTCCTGTAACGGTCTCGGCTCCGTGCCCGCTCGCATCGGCAACCTCCAGAAGTCAGCTCACATTCCCACAATCCCATAATCCCCCACAATCTCACAGTTCTAAATGCTTTTATTATACCAACAGTATAATGTACCTGGTAAAGGTACAGGGTACGTGCAGCCGTGATATCACTAACCACACCCCTAATCATAAAAACATTATGACTATATCAGGGATAATGTTACTGACCTTACTGTGTACAGGATGTCTGTGATACATACTGTGATCCGGGTTCTTGTGATTATGAATATTCATCAGCATTAGCATAATTATATGCAGGTGATTAGTGAGAGTGCTGCGAGCTGCTCTGAGAAATAAACTTGATTTTTTTCCATTTCTAATTGGCTTTAAAGCTTTAAGATTATCTGTACTTAATATTAATAAGAATAATTTATTTATTGCACATTTTGTACATTAAAATGCAGCTGAAAAGGCTTCAAAAATCCAAATAAAAACAGCATAAGGCAAGAAGCAGATAATAGA
The DNA here is from genome assembly GCA_037576825.1 of Pangasius krempfi. NCBI lineage: Eukaryota > Metazoa > Chordata > Actinopteri > Siluriformes > Pangasiidae > Pangasius > Pangasius krempfi. The sequence continues at coordinate 1,951,947 of CM074984.1, forward strand.
GAAAATAAAATAATAATAGAGCAGTGTAAACTCAATTTGTGACGTTACTGAATTAGCTCGGACCAATCACATCTCATTTGCAAATTATTAGAGGAGGACGATGTGGTATGTGGAAACTTCTGGAAACAGAACCAGTTAGGTAACTAGATAATTTAACTAGTCTTCTGTTAAATAAAACGGTGAGGAAAGGACTCAGACAGAGACTGTGGCAGCCCACTGAAATCCCACTCATCTTCAGTAATGTGAGTTAACTCACTATCATGGACTAGCTAGCTAACTAATCTAGCAGATGTTACTGATATTATTCTGTTAGGGATGAAACGAGTACACCGGGCGTTTCCTAATTTGCATATTCATGCTTGTAAAGATGTGCCAAAACGATCAAATACTTAATGAAGAAAAACAATAATAAGCAAATTATTTTTCAGAGATTAACAGGTTAAAATGCTAGGTTTAACCCTGTTAACAGGCTGATTACAGATTTTTATTTATCACTAAAATATTGTTTGAAAATAAATGGAATTTTCCTTTTTTGGGGATGTTTGAAAAATAACCTTAAAATTATTAATAAAAGTCAGTTCAAATACTGACAGTTGTGTCTTTCACTGCATCGCAGATTTAAAAAAATAAAATACACAAATATTCACCAAAAAAAACCAAAAAAACAAAGTCCCATCTAATGCTGATATTCTTTAAATAATATTTTTTATAATAATATTTTGGTGTATTATATAACAGACCATGGGCATAGAGAGATTAACATGAGCCAGAAAAAGTGTCTTTTTAGAGTATTTTACTTTATTTTTTATTTATTTCTATTTATTTTATTTTATTGTGTTGTAACAGAAAACATTATATACAAAATAATATTCAGAAGTAATTAATTATACAATTAACAAACCAAGGAGGACAAAAATACAGATAATAAATAATATAAAGATATAAAAATACCAGAGAAGAAATGACTGAAATAAGAAAGAAAGAAATGGAAGTAATTGAGATATTTAAAGAGTCCATCTTTTTCTTTGTAAACATCAAAACAGGTTGCCAGATCTTGTCAGATTCTATCTGTGCACCCATTTGTAGAGTAATTTTTAAAAAAAAGTGTTAAATGATGCATAAGATCTGTGTAAGATAGCGAACGCTGTAGCAGAATTACGTACAGAAGTTACAGAAGAAAGCGTTTTCGACGTGCTTTTCTCTCTCCCAGCCTGCAGACTCTCTCTCTGGACGGGAATCACTTGAGCTCTCTGCCTGATGAGTTGGGGGACCTGGTGCAGCTCTGCAGTCTCGGGCTCTCCTTCAACACGTTCCCTCACATCCCCGCCGTGCTGGAGAGGCTCAGCGCTGTGGACCGGCTGCTCATGGCCGGGAACCGAGTCGAAGCCTTGGAGCTCAGCAGCCTGCTGAGGATGAGTCACGTCAAGAACATTGACTTACGGTGAGCCAAAAGAGCGTCAGGGTGCTTTATTTACGGCACGACGGAAAAGTGTACACTTGTGATGCCGCTGATTGAATTGGTAACTAAAGTACCAGTGCTGAATATGGTTCTGGTTCCTGCAGAGAGCCAAGAGAACTGCACAGTGGTGTGTGGGCGGAGCTATAAATAGTCCCGCTCACTTATTTTGTGGTGGCTTTATGATGAAACATCACCTTTTTGTCATATAATTGAATTAACGGAAAGTTTTAATAGCAGTTAGCTTTCAGGGTAGCTAAAATAGCCAGTGTTAGCAATATTACACTATTATGGATGGCAGGAAGAAGGACTTGGGAGCCTTTTCTTAATATAAATACTCACATATATTCTGTTTAATGACAATTCTCCTCTGGTGTCTCTCATTTCTTGTCGGAAAAACGCAGACAAACACCAGATGTGAGCAGAGGGACTGGAGTTCACACTGGCTGATGGGAATTGGCCATAACTAAATTAGGGAGAAAATCAGAGAAAAATTACCAAAAAACAAAAAAAAACAAAAAAAAACAAGTAAGGATCATGAAATAACGAATCAGACTAGAAATCATTTTGTGGTTTTTCATATAGCAGCAATAGAGTTTTTTCAAAACCTAAGAAAGCGTGATATGGTGTCCCACAACGTTCTGTTTCAGGCTCTTAAAATAGTGCACTGTTTTTTTTTAACCTCTGTTTTCAGACAGCGATACAAAACGTCATATACTGCAAACGGTGCACTATATAGGTCAGGGGTATTTAACGAAAATTTGTAGGTCCATGTACATAAAATAAAAAAAAAAAAGTGATAAACTTGACCGAATCGTTTGAAAGAAATTGTCCCATGTGAAAGCAAAGCTATGATTATGATTATGAGCCCCGCCCCAAAACGAGCCCAAACGAGTGTGAAAAGCGGCTCTTGGTTTGGTTTGTTTGTAAATTCACCCTGAGCTCAAAAGTGCGATGGTTAAACAGTTAATAAACTCACATTATTGCATTTTAAAACGCAAACTTTGTCAGTACCTCTGTATGAAAACTGTGGAGCTTCACAGGAGGTTTGTGAATGGTTTGTGATGTCACAAAATAAGTGGACCAATCACGTCCCATGTGCAAATTAGCCGTGGATAATGTGGTGCAGAACCTGGTTAGTGCTGAACAGATTATGGTTGCTCTTGATAATGTTATATTCTGACAGCTTTTGCTTTGTAAAATAAATGACTCAATAACGAAGTAGTAATATTTTGTCCCTTTTGACTGAACTCTGGACACTGAACAGATGAGAAGCATCTATTTTTAATTTTGAAGCAAAGAATAAACACACACTTCTCTGTCTAGTCATCTTTTCCCATTCTGGTTTCATCAGCGATGACATTTTTATGCCACGTTGCCATGTTGTCAGTCGTGTCCCCTTTCTGCGCTAATGTCTCTAGCTCTTGTTGTAGCTGGTCTCTGATCCGATGAGCTGCCTTTGGCTAAAAATTTACATAAATATGTTTGTAATATAACTGAATAAACTGCAACAGATGAGCTGCTACAGAGTTCGTGTTTAGAAAACTGCAGTTGCTGAACTACAGTCTGCTGTAATACTTTGCTGGGTATCGCATCCTGCCAGTCGACAACCGAGAGAGCGAATAGGGCATCGTTTGGCGTGGAGCTTGTCTTTTGTTCCTCTCTTTAATCTTTATCTTGCACTCCCTGGCTTTGTCTGTGAGTTAATGCTCCTGTCAGTCTCTTTATGCATAATGCACAATCCATAGACAACAGTAATGTAACAGGATCATCCACTGTTACAAAACAGAGCCAGTCACTGGTCTAGATTTAAGGTTTCCACACTCGTCTCACCCGACACACGATATTTTCGTCAGGGAAAACAGGTCAGTCCCTGGTTTTGGAGTTTTTCGGTCACTTTTTTATCCACCATATTAGTTATGATGTTCAGTTCGACTGTTCTCTGTGTGGGGTTATGGATTTACAGGATTTATGAGTAGATCTCTGGTCGGAATTGTAAGAGATGTTCTGTGCTGCTGTGGGAACACGAACACGGGGAGAGAGAAAGACAGACAGACAGAGATGAGAGCTGGTATTTATATTTCATTAAATATCTCAGAGTAGACCTCAAATCCTCCATCTGATTTTAATAAACATAATCACAATGAGTTTAATCCTCGACTTGGGCACGTTTTAAAAAAAAAAAGAGCCATCATTGAGCTTGTAAAATTTGTTTTGAAATTCACCCTGACCTCAAAAGTCCAACATGAATCATTTAAAGAAGAAGCCTTTATTTGTCACATATACATTACAGCACAGCGAAATTCTTTTTTCCCACATATCCCAGCTTGTTAAGATGTAGGGTTAGTGTACAGTCAGCCATGATACAGCACCCCTGGAGCAGAGAGGGTTAAGGGCCTTCCTCAAGGGCCCAACAGTTGCAGCTTAGTGGTACTGGGGCTTCAACCTCTTACCTTCTGATCAGTAACCCAGAGCCTTAACTGTTGAGCCACTACCGCCCCTAGATACCTGTTCTGAAGAAACACATTTGAGTTAACGACGCAAAAACGTCACATTTTTCTATTTTAAAACGCAACCTTTCTCAGTGAAACTGATTTGGGGGCGGAGCTACACATGAGCTCGGTCTGTGATGCCACAAAATAAGTGGACCAGTCACATCCCATATGCAACTTATGAGCAGATGGTGATGCGATGGTACATGCAGAAACTTATTAGGGAGGAACAGATGATTGTTGTCATGGTAACATTATAGCCTGATGACTGATGAAAATTTTAATAGCAGTTAGCTTTCCGGGTAACTAAATTAGCCGATGGTAGTGATATTACGCTGTTAGGGATCGCACGAAGAAGGGCGTGGGTTGGAGCGTTTCCTAATTTGCATACTCATGTATATTCATAGGTAGTGCTATTTTTAATGACCGTGAAGAGCTCGAGAATGTTTGTTTTTGTCATTTTCAGACACTAAAAATATTAAACAGTTTATTTTTCTGGGCAGTATTTTAATTTTTGTAATTGTTGAAAAAGACATGTTCTGGAAGACTTTAATGACATTTTTCCTCTGGTGTCTCTCACTTCTTGTCAGAGAAATGCAGACAAACACCAGATGTGAGCAGAGGGACTGGAGTTCACACTGAGTTTTCGGTTCATGAGAAACGCCTCCCTCCCTCAGACGCGGAGGCTCTCCTCCAGAGAAGCTGTTTAAGCAGCTGTACATCCGTCGGAACATTAAGAAACATTAAAAGACGGGTTATCGGGTTATTTCATTGTGAACAGCAAGGCTCACGTCGCTCGTCAGAGGCCACACTTTCAGTTCCCTCTTCTCAGGGCAAAGTTTCCTATTTTAACGTCGCCCTGGTCGTGTTCGAGCCTTTTGTCTTCTGTTTGTTAAAGTCAGAATTTCCATTTCCTGTTATTTGGCACACTGAAAATGGTGCTGTTTTATTTGATGCAAAGAAATTCTCAAGTATCACGATACTTAGAGGTGGGAAATTTTAGACCCCCTCAGATTCAGTGCGATATTGATTCAGGTCATGATTTTAAAACGAGTCTAGTTTCTATGCATAATGGCTTTTTTTTTTTTTTTTTTAAACCACTTTTGTAGCATAAAACCGTGGCACGGGCTGTGAAATATTTTGACATAGATATTGTGAAAAATTATAACGCAGTACACTTTTCTGAGATACCAGTATTGTGATGCCTTTTTTTCTTTTAAATAATTCTGAATTTAAAAAAAAAAAAATTACATTTAGAAAATTGTATTAGATGCAGCAGATTTCATACTGAATGTTTGTAAATTGTGAAAAAAAATTTTTTTTACAGATTTTTTTATTAAACTAAATTCTATTAATTAAAAAAAATTAAATGATACATTTTTAGCCATTAAATAAAAGTATCCTTAAATTCACCCGCTTTTTATTTCCTGTAGTGCTGGCAGCTGGTTAGCAGAGCTTTATATCGTGATGCATATGATGAACTGAGATTTGATATTTTTATCATATCACCCACCCCTGATCCTGGGAGCACTGGGCGTGACGTTAGAGCACACACACATTCATACACTCATTCACACCTAGGGGTTTTGGTGTAGCCAGTCCATCTGTCGGCATGTTTTTGGGAGTTGGGAGGAAAAAGGAGGATCGTTGACACAGAGAACCCTAGAGCTGTCAAATGTCCATTACAAAAAATTTCATGATGCTTCCCGTACCGTTCTCACGTGTGCGTTCCCTTCAGGCTAAACGGGCTCTGCAGTGTGAAAAGCGAGACTCTGGAGCCCATAAAGCAGCTCATCCAGCTGGACCTGAGGGACAACCGGCTGACCGAACTGGACCTGAGCGCCGCCTGTAACCTGGACACTCTGCACTGCGAGCGCAACCAGCTGGAGGCGCTCACGCTCAGCGGCTTCACGCTGCGCAGCCTGTACGCCAGCAACAACCGTGAGTACCGGTGTCTCACACACACACACACACTCTGAGTGAACACGTAGAGTGTGTTATATTGTCTAAAACTTTCTCTCACAGGTTTATCTACAATCAGCATCTATCCCGTTCCTAATCAGCTGACGCACATGGACGTGTCCTGGTGAGTTCACGTGTAGTGCATAATTAGTGGATTGACACTGTGTGTATTTGCACCTGAGTGAAGTTAGCGTTGTTCAAACTGAAGTGTGCAAACAAAGTGTGCAAAAGTGTTACAAAATTAGCACGTCCTCCTTTATCAACATTAGCCAAACTGCTTTAACAGTGCAGATTAAATAGCTTAGCTGAGGTTACCTTCCCAGCATTAGCTATCCAAGCTACATAACAAGTTAGATAACGAAATTTGGCTAAATGTTAGGTCAGGTCATTTAAGCCAAGCGTAAGCAAGCTAGCAAACATTAAGCTCGTCTCATAAGACGAGCTTTTTTTTTTTTTTTTTTTTTTTTTTTTTATGATTTACATCCTTTTTCTTTTGTATTATTTAGCGCCATCAAAATGTTCTAATTTTACAACCCAGGCAATTTGGCTGACGTGGCAGATGACCAATCACAGCCTGCCAGCAAACACCAGATTCTCATTTACTTCAAACAAAACTCTTAAGTAACTTTTGAGACATGAATTTTCTAAAACTTTCTTTTTTCTACTCCAAGAAGTTTGTTTTCTTGCTGGTTTAAATAGTGCGCAGTCAGATCTGAGGAGCGTCTGAGGCTGAGACTAAGCTCAGTTTAAGCTAACTGGTATAATTAGTAACCCAGTAGCTGTGTCTAATAGCTGTGCTTAAGTCAAGATTAAATTCAACACAAGCTAGCTAACATTAGGCTCACAACTATGCAGCTGACCAGATTAATTTGCATGTTAGCTAGCAGTATATTGCGTAAACCTGTAGCTATGTTTGCTAGCAAGTCTTAGCCTGGATGATTACAGATTGCTGGGAAGTGGAAATAATTTATTGGGTCCAGTTAGTGTTTGAGTTTAATTAATTATTGGACAGAACACACAAAAGTGGTTCCCTAACAGGATTAAACGTTGTGTTTTTTGTGTTATGGGACAGGAATGTTGTGGAATGCCTGCCCGACTGGGTGTGTGACAGCAGAAAGCTCGAGGTGCTGGACGTCTCCCACAATCTGCTGCTGGAGCTGCCGGCCAGGTCGGTGACGTGTCGAAACTTTTATTCAGCTGTCTGTCCCGAGGCGCAGCAGTGAGACCTCAGTCTCAGTGTCCAGCGTATTATTGCATCATATTAATGCGATTTCCATCGGCTGTGATAAGAGTCCAGGACACTGCTGCAGACGATGAGCGATCTCCCTCTCTCTCTCTCTCTCTCTGTCTCTCCGTCTATCTATAAAAATGTGAAGATGAAAAATGGCAGCATCGTCATGGAAAGCTTTATGGATAGAACACTGACACGAGTGAATTTGAAAACGTGTATATTTCTTGCTGGTGCAAAGTGCCGTGATGTTGTCGAGCGCACTACGCTGCACCCACTGCTGCGTTACACACACAACTTAAAGCTGCGATCTGGCTTTTATACGAACGGAACAGGAACGGAAGCAGACACTAAACCGAGCAAAACGCAGTACTGTTATCACAAATCCAGGGAGTCGCATGCAAGTGCGAACAGTCTTTAAAACAAAAGACAGAAAAAGAACCAAAGACTAGAAGAACTAAAACAAAGGACTAGACTACAGCAAGACAGGTCGAGGGAAATTCGACATGAAACCAAAAACTACTAAATACTAAATAGGGTTAACTAATTAGGGGAACCCAAAACAGGTGTGCACAAACACAGGAAGTGAGGCAGACAACAATGAAAGAAATTGAAAAAATGTGAGTGAGGGTGCCCTCTGGTGGTCTGGGGGGAATTGTCCACGGAGAACGTGCGCAAACACTGTTCTACAGCTCTAATGCTAACACAAAACTGCCAACTTAAAGCATTTAAACACTTCATCAAACAAAAATGAACATCCTTATGTGCGACATGAGAAGACCACAGCTGAAATGTTAGCCAAGAACACGTTTTGCCTTTTTGTCGAGGACACAAACATGACGCTTCATCTCCACAGATATATAAATTAGCTTGTTCAGGTAAATTACGTTAATTGCCACATTTTCGCCTCGTTAATAGGACTTCCAGGCAAACACACTGGAGCTTTGACTTGTCCTGTGGGGTAGCTAATGAATTTACAATTCAAAAGTGGACTGAAAACGCTAATGTGTTTACCCGTGTTAGTGTGGACTGGGCTTTAGTTTCGGAAGTGATGAAGATGACACCGTGTCTCTTTCCTGTCTGTCCTTCATTAGACTGCTCAGTGGGCTGAGTCTGAGGAAGCTGCTGGTTGGCAGTAACTCGTTACAGCGTGTGCCTGATTTACTCGATCACATCCCTCTGGAAACCCTCGACCTGCAGCACAACAAACTCACTGAGCTCCCAGAGAACTTCTTCTCCAAGGCCTTAAAGTAGGTCTCACTCACTCTGTCTGTCTTTGTCCCTGTCTTTGTCTCTGTCTCTCTCTCTGTCAATTACAGCTTCAATTCAAATGAGCTTCATTTGCATGACAAATTGTACAATGCATTGTATGGCCAAGGAATAAAACCTGAACAGAGAACAAATGATAAGATGAACAAGTGAAGAAGAAACAAGACAAAACAAAAAAAGTACAGTCTATGGGTTATGAGTAGTGTGTGTGCGCGTCTGTGTGCCTCAGTTCACGTGTCCGTGTGTGTGTGTGTGTGTGTGTGTGTGTGTGTGTGTATGTGTGTGTGTGTGTGCGTCAGTGAGTTCATGAGTGGTCTCTCTTTTTAGTCGACTCTTCCCTCTTCCCTCAAACATCGATGTTCCATGCCGCTAGTGAAATGTAGTCTCTTTTTCTCCAAGCAAACACTGTAGTTCTGTGTCATTCTCCAGCTTTTTGAAGTCGGGACAAATAGTTTCAAATTGGGATAGAATTGTTTTGGAAGTTGGTCATAGTTGGACAGGTGTTTTATAAGTGTAGCTCTGTCTCTAACACTCCTTGGCTGCTTCAGGCTGCTCTGTGTGTATCTGCCTCTCTCTGTAGCCGGGCCGCGGCTGCTCTGTGTGTATCTGCCTCTCTCTACAGCCGGGCCGCGGCTGCTCTGTGTGTATCTGCCTCTCTCTATAGCCGGGCCGTGGCTGCTCTGTGTGTATCTGCCTCTCTCTATAGCCGGGCCGTGGCTG
>CM074984.1:1985613-1988113 GCA_037576825.1 Pangasius krempfi
CGATGCATGTCTTCCTTGTACCCTGAGAGATGGTGGGACCAGTCGAGCAGTGCTAGAGGACCGGAGGGAGTGTGGTGCCACGTGAGGTGTGATAAGAGCTTTGACATAAGTGGGTGCTGGTCCGTTTTTGGCATCAGTGTTTTAAATCTGATAAATATATGCAATATCAGACTTGAAACATGACATGAAAGGACTAGCATTAAAAAAAAAAAATAGATGAAATGTGAATGCTTAGTGCGTTTCTACGTAATAAATAGCAGTTCCTAGTTCCTCTTTGTATTTGTTTTTACCAACCTATATATATATATATATATATATACACACACACACTTTATTGATCCCGTGAGAGAAACTGACGGACTGAGTATTAAATTAAGATTAAATGTGCATCAAAAGGAATAATAGTAATCAATAAAAGAAAAGAAAGCAATAAAACGTGTTCAAAAAAGGCGGTGAATAATATATACAACATGTATGACATAAACAGTATGTACAGATGGTTGTGCAGTAGTGTGTTCACCTATCACACAGACGTGGGCTGTTGTACAGTGTTATTGGCAGCGGAGCTGAATGAGACTCTTGGAAAATGAGCTCCGCTGTCTTTGTAGTGTGTCATGAAGTGGGCGAGATTGCCCATGATGGAGAACAGTTTGTTCAGTGACCTACTCCTCACTGACTCAGACGTCTCCAGCAGACCACAGCATAGTAGATGGTGCTCACGACCACAGACTTGTAGAAGATCTCCATACATCGAAAGATCTGAGCTTCCTCAGAAAATCAGTCTGCTCATCCCCTTCTTGTACACAGTGTCTGTGTTGGTCCTCCAGTCCAGTCTCTTGTTCAAGTGGACACCCAAGTACTTGTACTGCATAATGTTTTTGGGTTTGGTTGCTGTTCTTATTCTTCTGCAGTCTGCCACCATCTCCTTGGTCTTGTTTGTGTTTAGGAGCAGTTGATTCCTGCTGCAGCACTCCAAAAAGTTATCCACCAGCTCCCTGTACTCCTACTCCTGCCCACCACTTCTGCGGGTGGTATGATTTAGAGTTATACTGGAAGTCTGAGGTGTACAGAGTGAACAGAAATGGAGACTGGATAGTCCCCTGTGGTACTCCTGTGTTACTAACCACCACATCACACAGGGAGCTCCCCAGCCGCACAAACTGGAGCCTATCCGACAGATAGTCAGCGATCCAGGAGGGAGTAGATGCGCCGACACCCCTCCTGAGCAGCTTCTCACTTAGTAGAAGTGGTTGGATGGTATTAAAGGCACTTGAAAGATCAAAAAACATGATTCTGACAGTACCATCCCTACTATGAGAGTGAGTGTCCTGCAGCAGGTAGATGACCGCATCATCCACACCCACATGAGGCTGATAAGCAAACTGAACAGGGTCTAGAGCATGTTTCACTCGTGGTCCGAGGTGGGCCAGAACCACTCTCAACAGTACCTTCATGATATGTGACGTTAGGGCAACTGGACTAAAGTCGTTGAGGCCAGATGGGGTGGCTATCTTGGGTACCGGCACTAAACATGATGTTTTCCATAGCCCTGGTATTGTCTCCTAGATCAGGCCCAGGTTAAAGATGTATTGTAGGACACCAGACAGCTGGGTAGCACAGGACATTAGCACCCTGGGACTGATAGGGTCAGGGCCTGCAGCCTTGCCTTGGTAAGTTTCTACAGCTGTCTCCTGACCTGGCCATTCCTGTGGAGGTTGGAGTTGGGAGGTTATGATCAAGAATGCTCAGCAAGGGGGGTGGGAGCAAGGTAGGAGTTGACTTGGTGTATGAGGTGTGAGGACTGGTCCAGTGTGGGAAGGCCCAGCTGGGGATCTTGTGCTGAACAAACAACTTCTGCTTGTTGTCTCTGTCCAGGTTGTCCCCCTGCTGATCGTCTTTGATGTTGAAGTCTGTAATCTGCTTCCTGCCCAACCGTACATCCCTCATGTTGTTTTGCTGGAGTTTATTCTCCAGCTTCTGTCTGTAGGAGTCCTTGCACTCATTGTCTCACCTTTAGAGAACGCCGTACCCTTTTCAGCTTGTCCTAATCACCAGACCTACAGGTTCTCTTTTTATTCAGCAGGTAATTCAGGTCACTGGTGATCCAATGCTTATTCCTGGGAGTAATAGCATACAGTCCTGGTTAGGATGGTGGTATCTTCTCCGAAATTAATGTAGTCTGTGATGCAGTCAGTGACATTGTCACTAAGTTTCACAGCAGTCCTACAGGGCCTCACTGGCCTCCTGAGTCCACCTCCTTATTATTATTGTCCTTGTGGAGACAGGCTGTCTTTGAATTGCAGGAACATACTGAGGTGTTAACAAGATGAGGTTATGGTCTGATCTACCATAGTGGGGGCAGGTCAGTGGCTCTGTATGCTTCTTTAGCATTTGCATACAAAAGGTCCAGTGTTCTGTTTATCCAGGTAGTGCAGTCAACAAACTGGTGGAAAGTTGGGAGAGTGGAGTCTAGATTTACATGGTTAAAGTCTCCAGTAAA
>CM074984.1:1990613-1999929 GCA_037576825.1 Pangasius krempfi
TTCTCCGGTGTACATATCGTGCTATAAACGTGTGTTTCATGCATTTCATTAGGGCTGCACGATATTGAAGAAAAACTCGATAACTTGTTGAATAATGCGATATGCGGTACTATAATGCTATAAGTGCGTAAAGTCAATATATATATATTTCTTTTTTGAGGAAAAGAAAGCAATCTCTGCTGTCTGTCTTAATTTTTCCTAACTTTCATAACGCCCTTGCGATATGCATATCGCGATATTTACATTTGCGATATTTCGATATATTACGTGCAGCCCTACATTTGACGATAAAACTAACCTGTATAACCTGTATTTTTCTCTTTGTTTGTAAAATACACAGCTTCCCCCCTTCAATGAGAGAGCCGCCTGTGTCAGTCATAACTCAGGTAAGATCGTCCTTTACACCGCTTTCACACGGCGTCCTGGAAAAACATTAGTGTTAATGCTGAAAAACAAAACAAAACAAACAACAAACAACAAAAAAAAATTGCACACTTCTCCATCTTGTTCCTCAACATCCAGCACTGTGAGAAGTCCCTTCTTCATGCCTGGACTGTAATCGATATGAATGAACGTGTTTGTTTTTTCTGTCTTCATGTGTGATTTGAACCTGATCCTGCTCCACAAAAAAAAAAAATAAATAAAGAAGTACGGAAAATAAAATCGAGCAGTACTGATATTGACCCTGATTTGTATTAATTATTCAGGAGGTTACTGCACTGTCGATGTGCCGTACATTACGGAATCAATGAGACGGCAGGTCTGCGGTGAGTTGTGGGCTCCACGCACGTCGCCTTTATGTTCTTCTTGTGTTTCGCTGCAGAACCTCGATTCTGAAACGCACACACAGACACACAGCTTTCTCAACTCTCCAACCCTTCCCTGTCATTTCTGCCTGCTGGATAATCTGTGAAGCTTTGCATGCTTAAAAACGCCAGCGGGTTTCTCTCCGGCCCGAAAACGCGCCTGCACAGCAGTAAAGAGGCGCCTTTTTAGATCATTAATTCATTTTTATTATAATAATAATAATAATAATGATTACTCTTGGCCCTGTTCCCTCACTAATAGCCCGGTTTGGACGAGAGCTGCATAACAGCGGTGTTTGAGGGACGAGATCGCTCCTGTCCTGCTTATCTCTTAATGACTGTCCTTCTCTGCTCCCCTGGAATGAACCCTTTTAAATGAATACTAACAGACGACATGGCAAATCATGGACCCGACTGAAAACACTTCACAGTTTTATAACTCTGTTCTTAATTTCTTTTTCCCCCCGACTGCTTTTGGTGGCTTGCAGTTTTGCTGGTTATTTGGTATCATATTAAGTGTTGCGTTTGAGAATAATTAACACTGTTCTTGTGTTTTATTTCCGACTGTCTCCACTTACTGCTTTGGATTTTCACAGCGCAGCACAACAGCCAGCTTTTAGTCTTATTGTGGGGTGATGGGGCAATAATAATAATAATAATCATCATCATCATCATCATAAAAGTTTGTTATATTTTGTGCATATATTGTGCACAGGGTATCTAGAAGTCATAAAAAAAAACGATGACAGGAAATTTTCAAACATGTCCAATAACAGCGCATCCCGAAGTGTTTTATTCCTCTTATACCACAACTATTTGCCAATAACAATTTAAATGTATTTATAAAAAAAAAAAAAAGACACATTGAACTATTGATCCATTTATAGTCACATTTAATGGAACATGAAACACGTTAGTTCCTGTTCTCTTACGTTATAGCAGCCTCTTTTTCTCCCTCTTAAGACAAAAAAAAACCTGCAGCTTGTTGTGTTACTGAGAAACCGCAAAGTGTTTAAATGAAGTTTGTTATCTTTAATGCAAGATGAGACGCTTTTCTCTTTATAGATAGCATTTTTAATTTCTCGACGTGGCATTAAAGAGGTCTTAGATATTAAGTTGAATGTGGATACCCTGTGTACATGGTTAGCAATGTAGCAAGAGGCTACAAATTATCCAGCTGTTTTGCTACAGTATTTATCAGGAATTAGTTTGTCTCTGAAATTAAAGCAGCCTTTTGGGGCCGTGTTTGCGTGTGCTAACGCGAGCGTGTCGTCTGCAGGAGAGGACTACCAGCACATCGAGTTTGGCGTGGATGAGGTGATGAGCTCGGAGCCTGTGGTGGTGAAAGACTCCTTGTACAAAGTGTCCAGCACTCTGAACCCTCAGGCTCCTGAGTTCATCCTGGGCTGCCAGCCGGCTCAGAAACCTCTTCCGACGGCCAGCCCAGTTTCCAGCGTCTCGCATGGGGCTGATTTCAACTCTGTGGACTGCGCCGACTCTGAGCCCTCGGCCCTGGACGGCCAGCAGGCCTGCTCCGACGTGGACGGTATCTCCAGCGGCCTGGGCCAACGAGAGCGCAAGAAAAAGAAAAAACGACCTCCGGGATACTACAACTACCTGGAGGGCAGCGAGAGCGGCGGTGCGGCGGTGGACGGCGTGGCCGGCACGGGGCTGGTGAACGGACATGGCCTCGGCACTCCAGCCCTGGGATCAGAGGACACTGGCACTGATCTGACCCCTTCCACACTTTCTTCCACATCATCCACAGGTCAGTCTGGCCCTCCCACCAGTCAGAGGACTTGTGACAGCCCTGATGAATCCTCTGTGGACTTGACAAGCGGAGCCGCCTCTTTGTTGGACGGCAATGCCGCGGCTTCCTCGTCCTCCTCCTCTTCTTCTTCTTCTTCTTCTTCTTCCTCCTCCTCCCAGAGCGGCGGCCATGCTGAAGGGGCCAGGACTGCAGAGCAGCCTTCAGGACCCCCCGCTCTAGAGAGCCCCGAACTGCAGGGCAGTGATGGGAATGTCCCCTGCCCGAACTCCTCACCTTCTCCTCCCCCTTCTGCTGCTGTGCTCACCGCTGATTCTGCTACTACTGACGAGGACGAGCGCCAGGCTAACGGGACGTCGGAGCAGTCGCCTGCCACCAGACTCGACATGGCCGATACTCAGGCAGGCGCTGCTCTGGTCCCGTCCCCCACGGACTCCGGGGTCCAGGCGCCTTTGCTTTCTCCGCCCTCTCCTGCCACAGCGCCTGTCCCCAACACCCCCAAATCCTGGGCTAGTCTCTTCCACAGCTCCAAGCCTTTGCCTGGCGGCCCTCAGGCGTACGTCGAGGTGAAGGCCGCAGCCGTCGCGGCGCCCGCGGCTCCCATCGCTGCCGCCGAGCAGCCCGAGAAACCATGTGATGTCCGGGAGGGGCCCGTTCCCGTCTCGGAAGACCCCATGGCACCAAAACTGGCAGGTACTGTATCTATAGTGGAGCAGGATATATATAACTGACCTTTTAAAAAAAATTTTTTAGGAAGTTTAAACATCTGCCATTTGCTAATGAACTGCACAGGTGATTAGCATCCATCTGAGTTAGTTCAGCTTACTCTGCCTTTGTTGTAACTCTCTTTTAGGACTATCTTTTTGCTACCTCTGAATGCTCCTATTGGTCAGTTGGTGATTAAATCCATGTGTTATAGAAACAAAATCTTGCTAAAAGGTATTTATATAAAAATAAGGTAATGACTTGAAGGCTTTACAGCTGCAGTGACTGTTTTTAACTGAACAGGTTCCTGCAGGTATCTGTTTAATCCCATTAAACAACAGTAAGGGTGGCTATATCAATGTATTGATGACAGTTTACACAATCAAGCAGGTACACGATTTATATTTAACAAGTTTATTTATATTATTTATATAATTTACATATAACTAGTTAGCATGGTGGTACAGCGGGTTCCATCCTGATCTCTCCATGACCTCCGACTTCCCAAAAACATGTCCGTAGGTGATGAACTTGTGTCCCATTCAGGCTGTATTCCCACCTCACACCCGGTGTTCCTGGGATAGAATCCGGATCCACTGCCCCCGACCAGGATGAAGCCCTTGCTGAAGTTGGATAAATGAATATAGACATTATATACAAAATACAAACAATGAAACTGATGACAGTCAGCTTGGTCGCGATTTATTTTTAATGCTGTAATAAAAGCAAACGTGCACCATGAATTTGGAGAAGTTAAGCCAATCTCATGGAGCTGCTGTGCTTAATGGACAGAGCAGGGGTTATAAACTGATGAGGGACGCCAACAAGCTTGTAATTTGAAACATGTTGAATTGTAATCAAGGTGATGTAAGAAATCCTAGTGCACTGTGCCGTGTTGTCCACAAGGTGGCGGTAGAAACTCGTTCTACTCTCATTACAGGGCATCAAGAGCCTAGTCATGTTTTTCAAAGCTTATTTGTTTTATTAGAATATTAAAAGTGGCATACATGATGTTCTGTTTTATCAAATACAATCTGGTACAAATGAAAGATGATTGCTGCTTTAGTGGCTTTGAAATGAACAGCAGGTGAGATGATCACGCAGAGATTCGCACCGCACACCCACGCAGCAGCACGATGACCCGTCACCGCCACCGCCTCGTCGCACTTGCGCTCGCTGAAGTGGCTCCGAAATCTGCGCTTCTCGGATGCAGTCCGATATTTACTCTAGCGTCGGAGAACGCCATTTTCTGGCGCTGTAATCTAATCTGATCGTAGTGGTCCTGGATGTTTTTTTTGTTTTTTTAAATAACAGTACAAGTGTCTGATGCTTAGTCACAACAGTCTCGTGGTGGGGAAAAGTTCTCCCAGAACAAAGAGTCTGGGGAAAACGTTCTTCATAGATGTTCTCCTATTTACAAACCAGCCACTAATTCTTTTTCCGTTGGCTCATCGTGAAAAAGTGCAGCGCGTAAATATTTTGTCCGTTTTTTTTTTCCCCCCGTCTCGGCGGTCCGAAAGTGGTCCCTGTGTGCGCCGTGGGTTTTATTGTGATCGAACACATGTTGGCAGTATTTTTTGTGGCATTTACGAGGGTTAAGATCTCTGTGTTGTTGTTTTTTTTTTTTTCTTCTTCCCCTAAGTACAGTAATGGCTCTAAAAAGCATGTTCACTTAAAACTTTAAAACAGTGATATTTTCCGTTCCTAAACATGAAGCTTGGATCAAAGCCAGGTTTTGGTTTTAAAACAATCCTGACGCTGCTATCTTGGTGGGTTTTTTCATGTCTTCCCCTCCTCTATGACATGCCTGCTTAATCACTTAAAGCAAGTTCATTCAGGGGGAAAAAAACCAAAAAACCCAAACTTCTCTGAAGTAAACGGAGATGCTGCCGATTTTCTGACGTGATAAAGCTGTTTTCCTGGAGTGTTCGCTTTGACTTGGGCTTGATGGAGGAACCTTGTCCTTCATACTCCGGATAATTTAATGTCGAAACAGTGTTGTATTTCTAGCAGAGCCTCTGCTCCTGGCGGTCGGGACCCCATAAGCGGGGAGGAGGATTATTTATAGATCCCTGGCCGTGTTGCCAGATGGAGAATTTACATTCAGACTGGGGAGGATTTTCTGCTGTGTGTCTAAGCGTAAAGGTTTCCATCTCTAAAACAACCGCTGGAGCATAAACGCATAGACACCACTAGGATTTCAGGATTAAATATACATGCCACGTTTAGACCAAGTTAAAAATATATGCCATGCGTTGCTAAGCATAACGCCTGTGAAGTGTTTTGGCCTAGAGGCTAAAAAGTGGTAGCTAGTAGAACTTTTGTGGGCTAGTTAGCTAGTTAATTGCATTCATACCGACTAAGGGAAGTGATTTTTATGATCATTATCATCATCTAACAAAGTTTTTTTTACGTAGCGTATCGAGTTTGAATCATCGACAAGCAGCCAGCAAGTCACTGGCCAGCGTTTTTGGCAATGATGTGTGATGTAAACGTTATAATTCGAGTCTTGTTAGCGTGTTTATTTTCCGTTTATGCTTACCGGTGAGGTGATTGCGTATAGTAAGCAGGAGCGTCGCGTGACGGCTTTTTTTCTGCTGCGTTTATTTAATTTATTTATTTTTGCTCGGTTTCGTCAGCGTTTCCACAAACCTGCGTGTTCCCGATTCTGAATTACGCTGTTTAAGAAATCATTCTGCCGTTAACCTGCTCGCACCTCGGCCAGCGCAGGAGGAGGCGGGACTCGGAACGAGTAGCGTGTGTTAGCTACGGCAGGGAGGTGCGTCACGTCAGTCACGTGTAGTTCAAACACACACACACACACGTAATGAAAGCTTTGATTTTGTGAAAGTCATTAAGTAGTAAGGTAAGATAGTGTTAATAGATTGTGTTAAGGCGTTGGTGTCTACATGCTGCTTTAATTTAAAGGTGATTTAGAAAACATAAATTGTAATATTTACATGGATCAGATCTAGCTGATTAATTTATTTCAGGCGTTAGATTTTTTTTTTCCCCCGCCCTGAAATTAGCTCCGCCCCCAGCCCTAACAGCGCTACTTTGCCTCTTTTCAGTATTAAAAAAAAAAAAAAAAAGTGCCTCATGTGGCATCGCAAAGTGGCTGGGGTCCGTTGGGGGCGGGGTTAATATTTTCCTTTCCATCCATACCTTGATGGGTCCGAGATTTGCCACGTTACCATGGGAGCCGTGTCTCTATGGCGACCTCCCTTCCTAGGCGTGGCACAGCATGACGTCGTCCTCCGTCTATCTGCTCAAGCCTCACGCGTGTCCGTCGTGTGCTGCAGGCAGATGGGGTGGGACATTTTGTTTTTGTATTCTTCTTCTTCTTCTTCTTATTATTATTATTTTATTTATTTCTTTTTTAAACTTGAAGTAGCAATTAGTTTGAATTTTGACAGTTTTATGAATCATTTGGTTGTTTTATTAGTTTTAGTCTAGAGCAGTTTTAGCCAGTTTCCTCACTGGTTCTTTCGATTTTTACGTCTTTTATAAACGAGAAAACGGAGCGCTTTCTAAGTTCATCTGTGGCTTTTCAATGTGTTTTCTCTCTCTTTTTTTTATTTTTATTTTATTTTTTTTATACACTTCCTTTCTCTAGCGTGTATTTGTTAAACTTGTGCTGTGGCCGAAACATGATTTGTTCCCTTTC
Source organism: Pangasius krempfi (assembly GCA_037576825.1). NCBI lineage: Eukaryota > Metazoa > Chordata > Actinopteri > Siluriformes > Pangasiidae > Pangasius > Pangasius krempfi. Next base: position 1,997,560 of record CM074984.1, read on the forward strand.
GATTTGTTTTGCGAGTTGTGAGTGAGCCGTCAACGAAAAAAACAAACCTCCATGTGAAAAGTGTCATTTTGTGTGATTTAGCTTAAAGGCTGACTTTTAATTTAGTTCTCTAACTTTACGTTAAGCTTCTCTTCATGAACGCTACTTTGTTAGTTAGTTAACGTTTAGACTTCAGTAACGATAAACCCTCAGCAATTGTTTTTCGGTGGAAGTGAAATTCAGCCGTGTCGACTGTTTATTCAATCCATGACTTAAAAACAGCTCCATAAATTCATTAAACGTAATGACAGCACTTTCGTAATCGTTGATAACGCTGGTCTCCGGGTGTAAATATCAAAACTGGCTTTAGTTTCACTTCTGAAGTTTGTGGCTTAACACAGGTGTTGGGGGAAAAAAAAAATCAGTTAACACCAGTGACGATAACCTTTTCAGGAATTGCTAAAAGATGTGGCGGTGTTTCTTTTCTCTGATTACGCGGTGACACATCAGTGAATTTTTATGACTGATTCTGGAAATAAAATCTTTTAAGTGATTCTACACAACATAAAAAATAAATATCAACCGTTAAAAATGAGTTTAATGTTTATATTTAATGTATTTAAGTAACACCGAACAGGAAGTAAACATCTTTTTAAAAACTCCGATCGTAGAAAACTCAGATCTGTTTTCACATCTTTCAGGAAATGTATAAAAAGATATCGTGATCTACTTTTTTTTGATGTTAAATCATCACCTCTTCCAGCTGTCTTTAGCATGTCGTAACTTCTCCACGTTGCAAATTTTATTCGGTTTCAAATTTTGATTAATCCTTTTTAAAAAAAAATTAATTAACATTCTTTATCAAACATTTTATTTACACTTGTTTATAGATTTTATTTGTATATTTTGTTTAACAGACTTTAACTGGGCATTAAAATGAAATTTTGTTCTGTTTGCACAGTTACAGTAAAGTTATTCCGGAAAGGTTAGAAAAGATCATTTTTGATTTCAGTTTGCTTTATTTTTCGTCAGAACTTATCGAGAATGTGAAGTTGATACACAAGCCTGTGTCTTTGCAACCCAGAGGACTGATCAACAAGGGGAACTGGTGCTACATCAACGCCGTATCCTTTCCCCTGCTGACACGCGTCTGTTCACACACCGTGTTCTTCTGCTGGTTCTTCTGCTGCTGTGTTGTTCTCACTGTCACTCTGTCCTTGACTGTAAGCGTCAGACCCTGCAGGCGCTGATCGCGTGCCCGCCCATGTATCACCTGATGAAGTCGATTCCCATCTTCAGTGAAACGCAAAGACCCTGCACCTCCACGCCCATGATGGACAACTTGTGAGTTCTGTCTTTGACTTGTGTTCAACTGCAGGGTTTATTAGAGAGATTTCAGAAACGAAGAACGTCTCAATTTCTCCAAACTCCTGCATAATGGACATCTAAGAGCGCATACTGAATTCTGTTAACAATATGTAATGCGATTTTAACGTTAAAGCCGTTATCCTGGAACAGTAAAACTGTTCAGATGATATGGACTCGAGTAAACCTTCCTATGGAGGTGTGGCTACTCAGTGGAAGTAATCACGCATTCCAAATCAAGTCGAATCGAATGCATTACGGATCATTTTAATCATAATGGTGATTAGAAAGCGGTTACGTCGGTACAGACAGTTTGAGCAACAGTGGAAAAAGTCATCCATATGGAAACATTTCACTTTTTTTTAATGAGAGATCTTTGATATGTGATGAGCAGAGACGCAGCAATAAATATCAACAAAAACGGTGTATCGGATATCGCAGAAAACGTATCAAATTTAGGATCCTGTAACGAATGACAAAGCTTGGAATTGGGTTTGGAAAAGGAATTTATTTTTGGAACTGGAAATGTTTTCATATAAAGACCGTTTTTTCCTTTTCTTAGTATTTGTTATTATATTTATAAGTGATTGTGTTGAATGATTTTTGAGTTTAATTGTGAACTGCTTCAGTAAAAAGCATAAAACATTTAAAGCTTAATAGTTTTTAAAGGAAAGCATATTTACCGGTATTGGCCGATGCTCAAGGTTTAAGTATCGGTATAGGAGAAGAAAGGGATATCGTGCCGCCTCTGGTGATTAGTAAAAGCGTCGTGCCGCCTCTGGTGATTAGTAAAGGCGTCGTGCCGCCTCTGGTGATTAGTAAAAGCGTCGAGCCGCCTCTGGTGATATTAGTAAAGGCGTCGTGCCGCCTCTGGTGATTAGTAAAAGCGTCGTGCCGCCTCTGGTGATTAGTAAAAGCGTCGAGCCGCCTCTGGTGATTAGTAAAAGCGTCGTGCCGCCTCTGGTGATTAGTAAAAGCGTCGTGCCGCCTCTGGTGATTAGTAAAGGCGTCGTGCCGCCTCTGGTG
>CM074984.1:2000029-2010254 GCA_037576825.1 Pangasius krempfi
CTCTGGTGATTATTAGTAAAGGCGTCGTGCCGCCTCTGGTGATATTAGTAAAGGCGTCGTGCCGCCTCTGGTGATTATTAGTAAAGGCGTCGTGCCGCCTCTGGTGATATTAGTAAAGGCGTCGTGCCGCCTCTGGTGATTAGTAAAAGCACTGTAATGTATCGGTAATATATGTTGGAAATGTTTTGTGTTATGTTTTTCTGTTAATCGTCTTTTCCTGTCTGGAGTTAAAATGTTAGGCTTGAGAACGTAAGATGTTATTGTGTGAAAGCTGTTCAGACTTCATTCCCATATCCCTTTGGAGTTTGCATTAATTGTGAAAGTTTTATCGCCACAGTGTTCGGCTTGTGAATGAGTTCAGCAACATGCCCGTTCCCTCAAAGGCCAAACAGCAAGGTGAGTGACTCTCACTCACACACACACTCACACACTCACACACTCACACACACACACACACACACACACACACACACACACACCCAGGTCACTCTGCTCTGCACAGTTTATTTATTTTTGCATGAGATTTAATAATTTGTGTGTGTTCTGTTCAGCTGCAGGAGAGAAGATAGTAAAAGATATCAGACCAGGTGTTCCCTTTGAGCCTACGTATATCTACAAACTCCTCACGCTCATTAAATCCAGCCTCTCGGAGAAGGTAAGGGATTTCTTCAGTGACGTGCGCTTGGTTTGTGGTTATAACTCGAACAAATACAGCTTGCTGAGTGAGAGAATTCGCATCGGAGTCATACCGTTCTGTTACTGAACCACGTGTGCTGGAGTACCTCACGTAACGATGTAAAGAGTTGTTGAGTCGGCGGTGCGGTTAGCTGCAGGTTCACTGCGTCTCTCTTTCCATCAGGGTCGTCAGGAGGACGCTGAGGAGTATCTGGGCTTCACGCTGAACGGGCTGCACGAGGAGATGCTGGCACTCAAGAAGCTCATTTCTCCAGCGGAAGAGAGTGTGTTCACGTTTCCATTTTTAAATTCACAGTACAGTACAGTCCCTTCACTTTGTTTATTTGTACAGTGCTGTTATTTTGTAACTTCTCTTACTATACTATTACTAATATATTCTTATTTTGGTAAAGTAATATAGACTCAAGAACCGGGATTAGAAGCATTATGGGGAACGAAAAACGAACAGAACTTTTCATTTAATGTCAAACGAAAACACAAACAATCGCTCTCAATCGTTCTCGACTGAAAATGTTATTTTACAAAGTTTAGCCCTGATTTCCTGTCCTTTTCTAACCCGTTCTCAGTGCACTATGGTTCTGAAACAGGTGTGTTTAGACAAAGCTTTATTCTCTGCCTCTGTATTCAGCATTATTTCTTTTTCTTTCTATCTTTGATTAAAAGATTTGCACGAAAACTGGACATCTGAGATGTATAAAGAGGCTGGAATATGATTCCAACACTTACTTATTCGTTTCTGAATAAATAAATGAATGACTGAAAGAATAGAAGGAACAAATTCCGGCTCAAAGCTCTTGGACCAGAAATGTATAGTTTGGTGAGATGATAAACAAATACTATTCAAGTATTTATTTATTTATCTGGGCAAGGAATGTGACACTGTTTCCAAGACACAAAGATACACTTTGGGCTTTTAGCTCTAGGACTTGATTTAAAAAAATGAAACGTTAGTTTAGTGGGCAAATAAAAAAAAAAAAAACCATCATCTTTCTGTCTGCTTGTATATTTGTGGACATGGAAAGTGCAACTCTTTCCAAGACTTAAGCTGTAGGACTTTAGATTGATATAAATTTATTGATATAAAATAAAGCTACAAGTTAAAAAAAAAAAAAAAATTTTGTATTACAAATTGGACGAGGAATATGTGACTGTTTCCAGGACACAAGACACCCTTTGGCCTAAAGTTCTTGGATGCAAAATGGATAGTTTTTGCCAAAGAAAATCATACTTATAAAAATTATAAACGGATATGGACTGTGTAACTATTCCCAAGACAGACTTTGGCTTAAAGCTCATGGATTTAGAATTGTGGAAGAAAGGAAAATTGTGTCCTCAAAGTTGAACCTTTAGCCCAAATGTTGTCCACCATACGAACCATGTTTTGACACTTTTTGGTGTTTATTTCAGTTTTTTTTTGCCACAGCTACGAGTCTAATGTAGCTAACAGATACAGAAAGGTTATAACCTCCATTTATACAGCCGCATGGAGACTGTAAGATTTCTGTCCTTGTTAGCTACGTTAGAAACGTCACACACCAGATTTGTCTTCATGGTTAAACCGCTCTGTTAGCTGCGAGTTCATTAGTTTGTCTATGTGCAGAAGCGTCCACACCGAACGGGCCGGGTTCCCACGTGGGCACTGAGGAACCCACAAACAGGGGGGAGGACGAGGAAGAGGAGGGCAGCGAGAACGAGTGGGAGCAGGTGGGACCCAGGAACAAAACCTCCATCACCCGGCAAGCAGATTTCATTCGCACCCCCATCACCGACATATTCGGAGGGCACATCAGGTAGGAAATCATCACAAATGAACTTCGGTCACTGTTGAAGTTGCGCAATAGCTCAGTATATTTGCTGGAAAATGAAAAAAACACATTTGAATGTTTAAGATTGCAAGATTCCTTTGAAAACACGCTAGATTTTGAAACAAAGGACTTTATTTTAACATTTCTTTTTATGTATCAATTTTAGAAAAATGAACAAATTGATGTATGGTAAAAGGTAAGTTTTCAGCCGAGCCTTACAGGATGCTTGCTTTTTCTGTGGCTGAGTAAGTAGTGCAGTTATGTTGTACCCTATGTAGTGAGCGCTCTCTGGTGAATAGGAAGCCATTTTGGATTTCGCACAACGCTAAATTATTTTCATGAGAAGAACCGAAACTCTTTAAAGGAACTTCCACTCCTCTATCTGTTTAGTACCATTGACCAGAGATGATGAGAGATCAATATTGTGATAACTTGCATCACAGAACAGTTTTCTGAGATACTGCGGGTATCGTCAGGGTTTCTTAGAACAGTTACAGACTCTTACTGGAAGCAGCAGAATGTTAAAATAAATTAAAAAAAAATTAAGTTTGCAATTTGTTAGGAGAAATTTTGTGATGCATATCAAGAAGTATAGAATTGTTAGTTAATATGATACTTTTTTTTGTCATGTCTAACAGCCCGTGTGTTAACTTTCTCCAGTTACACATTTGTCAAAAGCTAGCCTTTGTCACAAGTACAGCACAGAAGATTTCCTTCACATATCCAAACTTGTTAGGAAGTTGGGGTCAGACTGCAAGGTCCGCCGTGATGCCACACGTCACACAGCAGAACAGCCGATTCACTGAAGGGGAAAGGACGTGGCGTGTGCGAAATTCATGCCCAGTTTACTTGGGTCAACTTTGACCTAAGAATTTCCGGTAGTAAACGAGTGGGCGGGGCTGTGGTCTAGATAGAACGATACCATTCGTTCATTCGTCTTCCATAACTGCTGTATCCTGTTTATCATTTCTCCTGTGTTGGTCCACCACTCATCCATTCTGTTTTTGTTTTTTTTCCCCCCTGTCTACTGGCTAGAAATTTCGTTAGCAATGTTAGCACCTTTAGTATTTTCTGTCTGAATAAAGAAGTTGTTGAAATCTTGGCTAAACTGTGGGAAAGCTGAAGTTTGGTGTATTGCGATGCATCTAAGAATCCAGTTTTCTTCTCGTTCCTCGCATGAAGTCCTGTTCCTGTGCATAGATTAAAGATGTGAACTAAAATGAATGAGATGATGGTGTGTCTGTGTACACTAATCGACCTTCTGCTCTTTTCCATGAGCGTGTTTTTCCCCCTGGCGTGCTTGGCATGGGTTAAAGCCGGGCTCCTCTTCGTGTTGTTTCTGCTCAGTGTATAATAGGACACGTGTGTGTGTGTGTGTGTGTGTGTGTGTAGTAGTAGTAGATCTGAGTCTTTCTGCACGGCCTGGCTGCTTCTCCAGCTGTGCTTATGAAAAGCAAAACCCATCCGAGCCAAAAGACTTACATGAACCTCGTCTCACATCGTGTGTGAGGTTACAGCTTGGCATCGTTCATGACTAAATTTGGAGACAGATTGCCCGAGGAGGTGATGTTTGGGTGACCGGGTTACGAGCTGAGTTCATTATAAAAGGGGATTGCCTTTAAAGACTTTGAAAGTCTTAACTAATGTAATGTTTTTGCCTAATTTTCATATTCCTGGAAAAATAGTCCCCCCATTCCCCCTTGGTTTTCTGAAGCAATTTCATCAGTTCATTTTTTTTTTTTTTTACATTTATTTTATTTTATTTCACTTGGTCTGACCTCTTCAGAGAGATGTTTTTGAGCATTTGCAGAAAACAGGAGATGTGTGCACATTTTGTATTTTAAGAGTTTTATAGTCTTTACTCAAGGTCCTGCATGAAATGACCCACTTTTTTTTTTATTTTTTATTAGTGTTAGATCTGTTTTTAAGGCTCTCATGCCGAGCGTGAAAGTGTCCGGAATCTGGAATGAGCATCCTGGACGTTGACTGAACATTGAGTTGTATAAATAAGCATTGCTGTGATTTTCTGTGGAAAAAGGCTTTTAAATCTAAAGGACAAAAAAAAGTCTGCTTTTTCCTCCTGTCATAGCAGAGTGCACTTGAAGCAAACCAGAGATGGCTCATGAATAACGATAATACGTTGCCCTCACAAACACGGAACAGCTGTCGTCCACAATGTGTTTGTCTGCATGATTTGTATTTGTGTGTGTGTGTGTGTGTGTGCGCGCAGATCGGTGGTGTACCAGCAGAGCTCGAAAGAGTCGGCTACGCTCCAGCCGTTCTTCACTCTGCAGCTGGACATCCAGTCGGAGAAGATCCGCACGGTGCAGGAGGCGCTGGAGACCATGGTGGCTCGCGAGTCTGTCCAGGGCTACACCACTAAAACCAAGCAGGAGGTGTGTCGAATTCTCAAATCTGATTGGTCGAAAGGTGTCGATTAATTTGCATTATAGTTTCTATAGTAGCAGCTCGTTCCCAGGGACGTGTAAGGCAGACTCTGTCTTAGTAAAGAAGGTTAAAAAAATGTGTGTAATTATTGATAAAGTGAAGTTTTCAGTAAGATGTTTGTTTTAATGTTTATGGAAGGAGACCCCAGTGTCAGCGCTTTGTAACAGTCAGAGGTACAGCTGTAACGTTAAGTTTTCTGACATCTTCAGGACAGAGGAGGAGTTTACATTTAGCATTTTTGCGAAAAAAAATAAATAAATGAAAGAGAGAGAGAGAGGCTCGTGAAGGGAGCGGCAATAGCCACTGTAGCGTAAGCGATAACAGGAACGAACTCGTCTCAGCGACATTTCACATCATTAAATGTAAACAGATAAAGTGCTAGATTACGATCATTAGCTGTTGAATTATTAGGAAAAAAAAATCACATGCTATTATTGGAAGATAATCAACTTCAGGGTGATAACAGCAACTCCGCTTCATCACGTCACCCTGTTGTTGATTATTTTCCTGTACCAGCACAACACAGAGTGTTTTATTCCTTACTCAATGGGCGGAGATAGTAGTACGTTAAGCAGCAGGTAGCTAATGTCAGATATCGGTTTTTATTGAACTGCGATGTAAAATTGTAAATAATTCAGTTGTCATGATTTTCATGTAAGGTGAACAAAACACGGTCGCTGTTGTGCAGTCCTGGCATTGGTGACATTGTTGTTATTTAAAAAAAAATAATAATAAAAATCCATTATGAGATCCATTACACACTCCAACATTTCCACTTTCAGGCCAGATTCGGAGTAAACGTTACACACAAACACGGCGTGTTTGGTTTGGCCGCCGTGGTCAGTGTGTGATGGATCACCTATCCCCTGGCCTCCAGAACACACCACTGTTGTATACATGTGGTCTGCACGGCCTCGTTTGTAATTTTATGGACTCTTGGTTGGTTCCTGTTGAAGCACTTTAGACTCCAAACAAAAAAAGATGCTGTGCAAACTCATTAAACATTGTCTGTTAAACGTCTCGGATGCTGATGAAGAGGAACATCTGTTGCACATGTGTACTTCTCTTCAGTCAGCGCTGTTTGTGTTCTTGCCATCGTCTCGGGACACAGTTGTGGGTTTGTTGTCAGCAAGATCGCTTTGCACCTTGGTGAGTTTGTTACTAAAAGCAAGCGGAGCGTTGATGACTGTTTGTTCAGTCCTGTTTATCAGCACCGTGTGTACCTTTTTTGTTTTTGTTGTTGTTTTAGAGTAAGGAAGGAGTAAAGGGCTGGTCGAGGACTGGATGTGGAATGTGACTCATTCCATTCTCATCACACCCGTTCTGTTCTTCCTTCTTTTTATTTTGTTCCGGCCTCAGATCGAGATCAGCCGCAGAGTGACTCTGGAGGAGCTTCCTCCTGTGCTCGTGCTCCACCTCAAGAGGTTTGTCTTTGAGAAGACCGGCGGCTGTCAGAAGCTGGTCAAGAACATCGATTACCCTGTGGACCTGGAGATTAGCAAAGGTACGCCTGTTAGATTGGATGAAATTGAATGCAGTGGTTATTACTACACCGGCTTTAGTCTAGATTTAGAAACAAGTCTAGCTCTCATTTTCCAAGAAGGGCTTCATTACAACAGTGATACATTTTCTATGTTAACATTCGGTATTGTTATACATTTATATTATACCGCCAATGATTATAGCAATTAAATATACCATGTAATATTATTTTCTCATAATCGTTAATGTTTCACAGCTAGAATAAGTTTTACTTTAGTTTATTTATTTGATATTTATCTTAATTGTACAATCTGTGATGTAAAGAATGTTTAAAAAAAACAAAAATACAAAAACGCTTTGCTTCAGGCGCATATATACACATCCATCCGACCAAGCCCATCTGTCTAGCCAACCAAGCTCATCCATCCATCCATCCATCCATCCATCCATCCATCCAAGCCAGTTTGTCTATCTGTCCATCCCAAGCAAGCCCATTTATTCATCCATCCATCCAAACAAATCCATGGTTTCAAAAAAGTAAACTCATCCATCCTTCCATCCACGCAAGCCCATCCACCCATCCAAACTCATTCTTCCAACCAAAAAGACCCATGCATCCATCTAAGCCTGTCCATCCATCCAACCAACCCACCAAGCAAGCCTGTCTAAAATAGAGTGAAACTGGATCCTGAATGACTTCCTAACTAACGAAAATGATCACTACGCAGGATACAACAACGTAGGATGCAAATGTCAGTCACACAAGATGGACATCCATCCAAAACTCAGGCTACGTTTACACGACAACCATGTAGTCAAGTTTTTCTCTTGAGTTTTGAAAAAGTTTCACGTATACACAACGTTTTCAAAACGATTCGCGTTTACACACATCCGCGATAACGGCCAAAAACGCTGTATTACGTGTGCCAGGCCAGTAGTTGGCGCCGATGTGTATTTAGAATTTGTCGTGTGTATATGATGCGTCTCCGCTGTTGGTTGTAATGTTGGTGAAGTAAATCCACACTTTGCTGAAGAAGCGTTAGCAAACTCTTGAGCAGCAACACCACCACCATGTGCTCCGCCGTTGTTGTGTGTTTGTTCGCGCTTGCCTTTACAGTAGACACGTACTGCGCATGTCTACATACCGAACACGTACTACGCACGCGCGTGACCTCACCGTTTTCAAAGATTCCCGTATTGGGTGTTTACATGGAGACGGTAACGGCGACGTTTTCAAAAACTCGCACTTCGAAACCCGTTTTCAAAAATATGCGTTTTCAGTCCCCAAAACGCCGTTGTCGTGTAAACGAACAGGCAAAACGCATTAAAACGTTTCCCGTTTTTGGCTGTAAACGTTGTCGTGTAAACGGTCCTTCAGATGAAAGTATTGGCACCCTCTGTTTTGTACGTAGGTCAACAAACCTGCTGTGTCTCGCTCAGTAGTTCACCCTGAGAGAAGGACAGGCGAGTACCATGAATTCACACTGTAACATAAAATATGGAATAGGACCATTTAAGAAAGAAAAATCAGACTTTTTGAGGAGTATCGTATTAGTCGATTAGGTAATAACTCGTGCCTTTATTGGTGTAAAGCCTTCTGTGCCTCATCTTTCAACCGCTCGCAGATTCACACGTCATCAGTTTATAACACGTCCATAAACGCCATGATGACTCATCGTACAGATCCTAAACCTTTATAGCCAACCTGTAATCCCGTCACTCCTCAGCACACTCCAAACCCCTATCGTTCTTAGTGGTTGGGATAATGACTGGTGGGATGAGGGTCTGGATCTGGTTTGGTGCCGTCCTGGTTCCTTTTGGCTGACTTTAATCCTTCTGTAAAATATAACACTGAAGATGATCAACAACAATAAGAGTAGCGTGAGGCATGCTGTGGGGAAACGCGACCAAACATTGCTCACAGCTGGATTAAAAATACATCTTATTCTAGTTAGTAAAGCGAAAACACTTCCGTCCCTTGGACGCACTTTAAGCTTTAGTTAAAAGTCAATCTGGAGTCAATTTGACAAACTGTTTTTTTTTTTTTTTTTGCTCCGTTTTATGCAATACGATTCCTCTTCTCTGTGCAGATCTCCTCTCACCGGGTGTGCGGAGCAAAACTTTGAAAGGCCAAAGAACCTACAGGCTCTTTGCAGGTATGTACATCCACCTCGCTACCGCATACTGCGTCAAAATGCGTTGGTTTTTGGAGCAAACCAAAAGTTAAGAGTCATCAGTGAAGGCCGTGTTTTTGAGTCAGCGGCTGGTTTCAGGGTAATGAGATGAATATGGAAAAGTTCTGTCACACACACGGTGACGTGAGCTGCCTCTTGTGGTGGGGAACGCTTCATGTCTTAATAAAGTCACACAGTCATCTGTCGGGTAATGTAGAAAATTGTCACATGGGGTCAAACCCCCCCCCTTCTTTTGTGGTCTATTCCAGTTGATATTTCACCGGACTGAACGGAGCGCTTGAAAAAATAGCGTAGCAGAGATGATCAGTTTACGTGAAATAAAACCGTCTGTAGTTAAACATGAACCTGTTTCAGTTTATCGAATCATATATATTTATGTAAATCATTTAGCTGAAAGCAGCTCATCAGACCAGAGACCAGCTACAGAGAGCTAGAGGTCCGAAAGGGAGGTTTTTTTTTTAAAAAATTGTAGTGAAATAATGACATGAATTGTTCAAACCATCAACTTTTCTTTTCTCCCCCCCAGCTGCAAATTTGTTCATCGCTAACGTTACCCAGGTTAATTATCTAGCTCGATACACAGGTTCTGCAGCTAAAAGCACACTTTTCTCTTCTTTTGATTGGGCCGAGTTTATTTAGTGACGTCACAGGCGGCGCTCATACGAAGCCCCGCCCATGAATCGGGCTTTATACCTTTATACTGGAGACAGAAATGTGAGTTTTGGGCTGCGTTAACAAATTCGATCCAAGAAGGTTCAATCATTTAAACATCACTGAGGTTAGGGAATAAAAAAAAATCTGTGTGTGTGTGTGAAGTTTTTTTTGATTCAGATTAAACCATCTGTTGGATTATTAATGGATTATTAGTCCGTGTGTAAACTGTGCTACTGTTCTTACCATCCGTCTCTCGTTTCTCGCTCTTTCGTTCCAGTGGCTCATTGTGTTTCCTGCACGGCTCGCTGATCTCTTTAAACACACACAGCCGCTTCTCTCGGGGGCCTCTATTAATCTTTCCGCAGGCCAGGAGTGAATTACCTCCACTCGTTTATTTTCCTTTCGAAAGGAAAAAACTTCTCTGCGCTTGTCAGAAGCTCGCTTGTTCTGTAACCCTTAGCGGTGGTTGCTCTGCCAACGCCACACATTTCCCCGAAGCCCATCTCCCGGACCCTACTTTCTGCTCGTCCGTGAGATCTTCAGCTCTCCTGCAGACGTCTCTGGACTTTTTTTTTTTTTTTTTTTTTTTTTTTTTTTTTTTTTTTTTTTTTTTTTTTTTTATCGTTCACTGGTGTTCTCAGTAGTGACGACGTTCTCAGTCAGCAGCGGGAAGGTTGATCGTTTCTTTAAACTCGTGTTTGCTTCTCGTAAACGATGTTTGACGCGTCACACTCACAAATTTCCTGCTCGAGTCTTTGTCCCGGGTTCATGTCGCCTGTTGTGCCAGGAAAGAGTTCAACAGTACGCTGTGTTTTTACTCCAATCTGGCCTGGTCATATCCGTTCTGATGGGGTTTTTTAGAATTTCCTAGTTTGTGTGTGTGTGTGTGTGTGTGTGTGTGTGTGTGTGTGTGTGTGTGTGTGTGTGTGTGTGTGTGTGTGTGTG